>CM076570.1:536029172-536260895 GCA_034641835.2 Pinus albicaulis
ACATAACATGAAATATATTACAGACATAATTTTCATTAATATATCAACAACAATATACATAAATATCATGAGGAACAAACCCCTCATGCAATGGAAATCAATCTCCAAAGATTAACACATGAAATACAAAGATGCAGCAGCTGCACAAAATGCCGGAAAGCAGTGACTGCGCTGTCTCTAGGAGTGTATCTGCTCCTCTAGATGTGCATACATTAAATATGGCTGAAATATACAAATAAATTCCAAAGCATAGAATAATGGGCTCCAATACAAGATTTCTAGCCAATCTAGGAGAGATTGCTAGAAATGCTGGAAAATGTACTGTGTGACAAATAAATTGTCACTGAAACTGAATCAAAATAAGAATGAGGCTATGACAGATCTGAAATACTCATGCCCTCCTCTGATGATGTTCTCAAGGCAAGGGCTGATCCCTCTTACTCAAAAAAACTCCTCCTGATAAGCTCAAATGACCCTCACAGCAACTGCCTACATAAATAACGCAGTTTCTACCCTAGACTGCGCTGTGAGAGATGGTGAATGATTGGCCTAGTGCCAAATATATGAAATGATGCTCGGGAGTCTCCTTTGCTGCTCCTCCAAATAATATACAGGATCTCCACTGAAGAACAAGCCAAGGAATGACTCTATGAGTTCCTCTGTTGCTGCACCCAACAACTCAACGTTTCCTGCCCAACAGAATAACGTTGTAGCTAAAGGATTAATCTTGGAAAAATGCTGGAATGAGGAAATGTAGCTCAAACCCTTTCCTTCCTTGAGGATGAGGTATGGATTCCCGAATAGGAACACCCTTGGGTTCAAGAACACTACAACCCTGCTAAACAGCCCAGGGATGCAAGTCTTTGCAGACCCAACAAAAATAATAAGCTAATGCATAATCAAAATGGGCTGCCATCTCCTCCTTATAAAGAAAATGAACTCCTCTCACCATGGGCCCCATTCACACTTGCCACCTAGCTCAATCAAGTGGAGCCTCCACTAAAACTGCGCTATCCAAGAGGGTTCAATGTATCTAGACAGTTTTAGTTGACTTGGTCAAAATGACTAGATCAAGCATGATCCAATCCTGTTCACACCATGTGGTGCTCAAATCAGTTGCTTTATTATTCCTCCTTTCACACAAGGAGTGTTATTTATCCATATAAAGGGGTTAAGGTGTCTCCTTACCCATTTTATTCAAAAAAATGAAAATATGCAAACTATAATGTTCCTTTTAGCTTGAGGCTAAAAATTGGGAACATTACAGTCCTCCCCTCCCACATGTTGCTTGTCCTCAAGCAACTGCAAGGTAGAGAAAAATTCCTCTTCCTCTTCTTGTGGCCTCCTCATCAATATACCCCACCATAGCTCATCAAGGGATACAATAAATATGTCCTCCATGTATCCCTCCAAGTGTGTAAAGCCAAAGTATACATCATGAGATAATAGAAGGTGCAAGTGGAAATCTCCTTGTGGTTCAATGGCCTCCTCAAGGTAGGAGTGATGAAAAACATGGGAAATATTATTCGCAATGAGTGACTCCTTCACCCATGCAATCATCCAAATTAAATGAGCCATCCTAAGTAGCTCAACAAAGCAGTCCTCAACCCCGGATCTATGCAATATGTTGGGGCTGAATGGAGAGTTTAGATTTTCCCATCCAAGTAGTTTCTCCCTCCATTTATGATAAGTATGAGGGGGTTGCTGATATTGGGCTGAAATTTCATGGCCTCCACAATTGGCCCAAGCCTCCCCAAAAAATGAATCAAGCATGAAGTGCCTCCTCCAACAACACATTTTCTCCCAATAGCTCCTCCTATATGAAGAGAAAAGCAGTGACATGGCAATCATGGTGTGCCCATTTTTTATCCTGAAACATACATGTGAAAAGGGGAGAATTATACTCCCAATGGGAATCTTCATCTCCAAGCCCACTCTCCAAAAAAAGCATCCCATGAGTATACAAACATAAGCAACATATGGAAGAAAAATACAATGAAAACAACCTGCCACATGACAACGAGAGAGTGAATCATAGTTCCACATGAGGAACCAGTGTAGTGCATTCCATGCCTGCCTCAAAACAATAGATAACAAGTGATTTACTAGCCACTTGTTTGCTGCCATAAACATCTCATAAGGTGGAAACATGAAAGTACAAGTTGGTGTCAATGGTGCACACCAAGAAGTATGTGGCTTCCCCCACAAACCACCATTAAGGTAGCCAAAACCAATGCTACAAGTAGCTGCAAGTACATTATACAAAATGAAAGAAGGGATGATCCTCCTTGATACAATATGCTGCTCATGTAAATTAAAGGAGTACAAAACATAATGTGAAATTATACCTTCTTTACCATGTACTAGAGACCTTGAGCTGAAATGGCTCATCTAAATGCTCTCCCTCACCTCCAATGAGTAGGGAAGTGGTGGTGCCAACCTCTCCAAAATCATTCAGGCTATGCATCTATCCATATGCTGATATAGATCATGCTGAATGCCCTCCCAAGTGAACTCCTCTAGCAAAGCAAAGTATGCATCCAAGTGCATAGTTAGGAAGTCCTCATGTGCTACATGCAATAATTTCTCCTTGAGACTAGAAGCCCTAGTCAAGAAGATCCTGCCATAATGATAGATGACCATATCATCCACTATGTATCTATCATCTCCCTTCGGGTCATCCAAAATCATGCATGCACCTAGATCTTGGGAGTACTCTACCAAGAGTTGAGACCCCTAACATGGATCAATCGTCCTCATAGACAACACTGGTAATCTGCAATGTAATGCTCCCCTCATGTTGCTGCCTACTACCTTGACATTCCCCATGCCAAATTCATCCTCCAAAATGCTTCCATGCTCATCATGCAGCTGCTCATGCTTAGATAATGATGGTGTCCTTTGGAATTTGGCCTCCCATGAGAAGCTGTCATCCAAAAAGAATCTCCCAAGCTGGGTCAAAGTAAGCATGAGTGGCCTCCATCCACTCCTATGTATGAAAGAGTCCTCCCTCAAAGTAAGTATCCTCTTCCCCATAAAATCTATGGATCAATCATCTTGCATCATGAAGATGCCATCCTCCATCCCTGCAGCAAACTCTGTCAGCGCAGTATAACTGAAGAGAGTGGGTGATACTGAAAATGAGAGAGTGTCTCCCTCCTCCTTCGGTTTATCCAAAACTCTCTGTGCTGTGCTGGACTCCTCCAATGTCTTCATATATCCAGAATCCAAGAGTGGTGAACCAAGTGACAAGATGCCCCTCAACAACTCTAGATCAGGTGGCCTTCCAGGTGGAATGCCTCCATATAGTGAGACATCAAGTTCAGAAGTGGATAGTATGTATAAGAGGACTGACTTGTCCCTCTCTTCATAGTGTTGTACAGTTTCCTTCTCTTGTGCAAAGAATTTCTAGAATAGATAAGGGTGTATCAACCCTTGATGTTGATCCTTCTCTTCCTCCTCCATCTCACAATCCCCAATAACAACTACATATGACTCTGTAATTGTGCTATGCTTCCCACATGTTAAAATACTTGGAACTCCTTGTAAAGACACAAGGGCTCCTCTAATGGAAGCAATGGATCCCTTTTCACCTCCATGTGGTGATGGATCTCCTCCCAGTATGATAGCGCTGTTAGATCTCATATGCTCATCCTCCCCCTCAATAAGTGAGATTACCTCATCATCAAGGAGAGACCCTAGATCTTGGTCATATCTTGAAGGAAGTACTTCCATGACTTCACAAATTGAAGAGGGCCCTTCACACAATGGGGATATTTCCCTTAGCAAGCCATCATACATGTTTATATCCCCTTCAGAAATATGGAATGGATTTTGTTTCATGGTTCCCTCCAATGCATGCAGAGTGTTTGATGTTTTGATACATAGAGATTCACAGTGATTTTCATCAAATTTTCTCACCAAACCTTTATTGAATCCATCATATGATTCTATATTTTCATGACAACATGAAATAGAATTTGCAAACCAACAATCATGAGCCATACCTTTGAGTTGCAGCGCTGCTCCTCCAATGGCCTCATCTCCTTCCTCCATCCTCCCGATAGTGCAAGTGGGAAATGGAATGCACTATGGATATGCATGTGTGGCTGAATGATCACACCCAACGTGGTCACAACTAGGGTTTTTTTCATCCAAAAACCCTCTCAGAAAATCTTTCCAATTTTCCCTTTCTATCTCCTCAAGATCTTCAATGATACCCTCCATGGTCCGGAAAAGAAGAAGGGAAACCTCCTCTTCCTTCATTCCTCTTTTTTTGTTTTCTCTATACATATCATCTTCTAAATGAGGATATTCTCCTTCATATGGAATATTATCTTGGGCTACATAGGCTGAGCCAAGATTGATGCTTTGATACCACTGTAATGATCCTTTTTCAGGAATTTCTGCAATATGGTCCTCAAGGATGCTGTATAAGGAAGGCAATCTAAAAATAAGCTGAAAGGGGTCTAGGATCCCTTTTTTAATACATTAATCACTTCTCTTCCAGAATTTGAGCCCAAAGAAATGTCTCTAGATGGGTTATTCATATCTCCACAAACTAGATCTGTTAGAAAATGCTCAATGAGAGATCTTATAGCAGTATATGAACATAACCATTAAAATCTACAATTATGAATGCAACATAAGATGAAATATATTACATCCATCATGTTCATTAATATATCAGCAACAATATACATAAATATCATGAGGAAGAAACCCTCATGCAATGGAAATCAATCTCCAAAGATTAACACATGAAATACAAAGATGCAGCAACTGCACAAAATGCTGGAAAGCAGTGACTGCACTGTCTCTTAGAGTGTATCTACTGCTCTAGATGTGCATACATGAAATATGGCTGAAATATACAAATAAATTCCCAAGCATAGAATAATGGGCTCCAATACAAGATTTCTAGCTAATCTAGGAGAGATTGCTAGAAATGCCAGAAAATGTACAGTGTGACAAATGACTTGTCACTGCAACTAAATCAAAATAAGAATGAGGCTATGACATATCTGAAATACTCATGCCCTCCTCTGATAATGTTCTCAAGCAAAGGGTTGATCCCTCTTACTCAAAAACACTCCTCCTGATAAGCTGAAATGACAGTCCCAGCAACTGCCTACATAAATAACGTAGTTTCTGCCCTAGACTACACTGTGAGAGATGGTGAATGATTGTCCTGGTGCCAAAGATCTGAAATGATGCCTGGGATTCTCCTCTACTGCTCCTCCAAAGAATATACAGGATCTCCACTGAAGAACAAGCCAAGGAATGACTCTATGAGTTCCTCTGTTGCTGCACCCAACAACTCAACGTTTCCTGGTCAACAGAATAACACTGTAGCTGAAGGATTAAGCTTGTACAAATGCTAGAATGAGGAAATGTAGCTCAAACCATCTCCCTCCTTGAGGATGAGGTAGGGATTACCGACCAGGAACACCCTTGGGTTCAAGAACACTACAACCCTGCTAAACAGCCCGGGGATGCAAGTCTTTGCAGACCCAATGAAAATAATATGCTAATGCATAATCAAAATGGGCTACCATCTCCTCCTTCTAAAGAAAATGAACTCCTCTCACCATGGGTCCCATTCACACTTGCCACCTAGCTCAAGCAAGTGGAGCCTCCACTAAAACTACGCTATCCAAGAAGGTTCAATGTATCTAGATAGTTTTAGTTGACTTGGTCAAAATGACTAGATCAAGCATGATCCAATCCTGTTCACACCATGTGGTGCTCAAATCTGCTGCTTTATTATTCTTCCTTTCATAGAAGGAGTGTTATTTCTCCATCTAAAGGGGTTAAGGTGTCTCCTTACCAATTTTATTCAACAAAATGAAAATATGCAAACTATAATGTTCCTTTTAGCTTGAGGCTAAAAATTGGGAACATTACACTTTTCCCCTTTAGTGACATAAGGTTTTATGTGTGTGACAGTTTTGTCCATGTGGCTAAAGATTGCAAGTTTCACGGTTTCATTAAAGAATCTAGACAAAAGGTAAAGATATTTTAAATTTGACCAGACAAATGTTAGAAATATATGTGTTTGTCTAAGATCAACCCATCAAATTTTGGAAGAAGAAGGACCAGTAAGAGACTCTGATAAGAAACTGAGGCATGCATGGTCCCAGAGGGAGCAACTGGAAACATCTTGAGATTGCATGAAGCATCATTGAAATGAAAGCATAGCAAAATAAATTTATGTAGATATATTTTCATGTTAATAAGGTGCATGATCTCAAAAGTAATTGTGCAAGGTTTACCTTTTTTTCCGATTTATATTTGTTTGATTGATAACTGTTGAATCATCCATATATGATTGTTGATAGCATTGGATTATTTTTCTTGTTGAAGCCCTAATGATATTTTTGAAGACATGGAAACCAAGATTATGATCCCACATACATGTTCAAGGATTTGATCTGGTTCGAGTTAGTGTTTCTACTGTGTGCTTTGACTGATGTATTTATTTCCATATATGATGATAAGATGACTAGTTATGAACTAGTTGTGACTACCTCTTCAAGAAGAATGATATTTCATTGCTTCATTTGTTGTTTATCAGAGTATATGTGATGTTGAATAGCGATGTTATGTTTCTTGTTGATTTGTTCTCCATAGTTAGGGGTTGTGTTGCAAGATTATAGTTGTATGTTGTTATATTGATGAGGATGATTTCTAAAGAAATATAAGTCCTAACACAATATATTGTGTTATTGCGATGGTATTGCTACAAAGGACTTATCACTAGTGTTGATTGGCTTGATATGTTCTTGATATGAGTTTTATATTAGTGTTGTTTGTTGTTGTGTTTTAGTGTCTTGTGAGGGTTTTCATACTGTATATAACCTTCATTGATATCATGTTTGTATGTTTTTATAATCCTCCAAGTATTTCCATGTATTTATTGCTAAATCCTTGTAATATTGTAATATCCCAAACTAGGGATTTTATACAACAAATGGAATATCTGAAGATATTCCAAAGTTGGAGCTTCAGAAAATCATGAGCATGGAAATTTAGATCATCTCACTAGATGTAAAATAACATCTCACCAACATATGAAAGAACCTCAGCAAGCATATGGCCTATATCCTCCTTCCCAAGTGGGGAAATACAACAATATAGGGCATAAAATAGTTGTCTTCAGAAAATAACACTATGCCTATGAGGAATGTGAATTGGATCCCTTATAATGCATAATATACAACTCACATGCAAAATTATAGGTGAAACAAATAACTCTAACTACATTAAACAGATCTCCCCAGCTCCAAATAGCTCAAAAACACCCCCACCCCATGACTTCCAGCTACAGAATTTCTGAAGACTGTAAGAGTGAAATTCCCATGAGGGTTTATATAGAAAATGATGAAATAATACTGATATAAAGATTATATTAATCATGTAGCAAAGAAATGGAGGTTTACCCTCTTTTACACAAGAAATAAGGCACCCGGCAAGGGTTTCCGGCATTACACATGTATAAAAGGCAATACTGCAGAAAATCACACAGTCTACTACAAATCTATATTTTTAATAACTAAATATAAAACAAAATAGCTGATCAGTACAGAAAATATCCAAATTCCCTCCTTATTAAACCTTCCAGAGTGAAATAAACACCTCCTCCTCAAACAGTAGTACAAAATCCAGGGGTTCAACCCTCCTGTTGCTGCACCTGCATAAAAGATGCAATTTATGAAGGTAAATGCACTATAGATGTTGATGGATGATTGGCCCTGAGCCAGATGATGAAATTGAAGCTCAAAACCTTCCCCTCAGATCCCTTAAGCAAGTTGATCCAAAGAAGAGGATGGAATTTCCGCATGAGAATTATTGGCACTAGCAGTACTGCAACCACAAATAAACAGATGAAGCATGCAAGTAGTAAAAATACCAAATATAGATGAATACTGAACGAATTCACTTCTTCTATCCCCTCCTTCTTATCCTTGGTGAGCCTCCTTCCCTGAACCCACACATTGATGAGGTGACTTCCTAGTAAAGATTCCTCCTTCAAAACTGCACTGTCCTTGTTGGCTTCCTTCCTCTTGTAGCAGCACTGTTGACTTGGTCAAATGGACCTATTTCACTTGTATTTCCTCCTTTCACACCAAGGTGTCTTCAATCCAGCTCTCATATGGGTGTCTAGGCTGATCCTTGTTCAAATTGAGCTAGTTTACTTGGATGATCTCTTCCTCCTCAAGAATGCATGTTGAATTAGTCAAAATTGACTTTGTCCACATCTATTTTGCCCTTGTTCACACTTGAAAGTGTAAAATTCATCTCCTAAGGTAATCCCATTCCAAATTAAGATGGAAATTATTCATGTTTTTATTGTTCATGGGCCTCCTTACCCATTTATTCATCTCCTAGGTGAAATCAGCAAAAATTAATATTCCAATTTGTTGTATGCAAATTTTGGAATATTACAAATATGTTGTTGCTGAGACATTAGACTATGGGTGAGGTGTTGTGAATTTGTTGTGTGCTATAATGTTCCATGTACTTTCATTATTTCTACTATTGTGGAGAGCACATCTTGTTGCGTATTGATTCCTTATATTTCTACCAGGAAATGTAAAACTAAGTGGAGGTCAATATATGAGTTGTTAATTCTTATTCTATTGAGAGTGGACAAGTTTTTATTGTTGGGTTGGGATTTTTGCTGAATTTTTAAATAGATATGGTCGAGTATGTTATTGGCATGTTGATTTCTATCAATGGTTTTGGAGGCGAATGTTCAAATATTTGGTCTGACTCAAAGATATTTTCCATTTTCCATTGGATGTCATAGGGGGAGAGAGATAGATGACATGGTATTTGTATGATGTTTATGTTAAACACACACATGGTGAAACACACACAATAAACACAGAAGGAGAAAGAGCTGAAGGATAAGCATGAGATGTTCATATTGTTCACCATGGATGTACATTTATAGTAAAATGGTGTGACCCTTGGATTCATATTCCAAGGTCACTTGGACTCCTTTGTGACTGTTCATCTTCCACACCTACCCATAGAGGATTGGGTGTCCAAAATCCCCCCCCCCCCTTAATCCGAAGGGGTATGTGTGAGTCCAAGAAGAGAGTTGTAATAGAAATATGAAAAGTATGTGTGGCAGCACTTAGGCTGAATCAGCTCTCTGAAATGTTGGAATAAAGAGGTGGTTTAAGGATGACCACTAACACTGGAACGCAACGCTTATTACAGTTCCCAAAACTCTTCCAAAACTGGAAAGAAGCTAAGGGCTTCTGCTAGAGGAACTGTCCCTCATATTTGAAGAGGGATACCTTCAGCCTAAAAGAAGGGAGGTCTACAACCTGTGATGGTTTAAGGATTACCACCAACACTGGAATGCTTGATGCATTTCCTGGAACTCTACCAAGGTTGGCAAGAAGTTGAAGTCTTCTGCTAGAGGAAGTGATCTGAATTCTTTGAAGAGGAAGAATATGAACCTCACATGGATGGTTTAAGGCTTTCGACCAACCAAAGGCATGCTCATGGGCATTCGTGTCTCTGGCTACAACTCTGAATCTGAAATGACGAATTGTGGCTTAGGCTCGCTTGAACTGCTGTGTCTCTGGCTACAACTCTGAATCTGGAATGACAAATTGTGGTTCAGGCTCACTTGATGTGGCTTTGAATCTTGTATATGACCACCATTTCCCCCACTATCAGGTACAAGGTGAGATGATGGCGAGAACTCAACTGCAAGATTGTTCAATATTCGAGAACAAGTTCTGATATGTGACTTAAACATCTTCTTGGATGTTGATGCCCATTTCCAAGAAGTGATCCATCCAAGATGAATCTTTGCTCTTATAGGAGGCTTGTTTCTGAAGCATCTGTGTGAAGAATGGGTGTGCTGACCACAGTGCTTGCATGGATGAAGATCAAAACAATGATCTTTCATATGGCCAACATGATCACAGTGTTGGAATTTTTCAATTTGTTGTTGTTGCTTTGGAAGAGGAGCAGGATCTGGAATAGCTGAAGGGAGATTGTTAGCATTATGATAGGTCAATGGAATGTTGGCATTGATTTCAGCGTGGTGGTGGATCATGGTTCTGATAAATTTTTGGTCCTTAGCCTGTTATAGAAGTGTGTAAATATGTTGCAGATGTGTGTAATGATGTTACGGTGAAGAAATAAAAAAATATGGACAGTGAAGAATTAATTTCTTCAGGTGCACATATACTATCACAGTCTCAACACTCTCACCTAGCAACACTACCTCACTACTACGATATTGTAAGGGTTTTCTGGCGACACTTGCTACATGTTTCTAGTTTAATTCCAGTGACACTACCTTTATGGTGTAAAATAAATACTACGAGATCCAAACTAACAAATTGTCCCAAGGTTTTTGTTGTGATAAAGGTGTTTGAGTAAGTCTACAATTCCTTTATTGAATTTATCATAAAAATCATATGGAACACAATAATGTATTGAATTCGATTGATTTGGTCATTACTTAGTGGTTTGAATCAATCTATACTATTCCAATCTAATCTCGTCTAAATACATTGAGCTGTTGTAGTTGTATTAATGCTTGATCTAGTATTCTCCAAGGTGTGAATATATTAATTGGTCGAATCTTGTTGATAGTGTTCGATCAAGTTTGAAGAGGACAATGTATGTTGTATTGTGGTGATCCCCTATGTATTGATGATCAAGTAAACAATTAAAGGCCATGTGTTGTATTGTTTAGGGGTTTGATGAGGTGAGATAGAAAGCATAATGTTTCTACCCATAAAATAGTACATTTGAAGTGTCTTCACATGAACTAATGTGATGGGAATATAAAAAGAAGGAAAATTGTGTGTTTCATATTCATGTGCGAATGGGTTGAATGGTCAGTGTTGTGAAGGCCAAGAAACACACAATGTGCATGAACTGCTATATTAGAGCATTCATATTGTGATTGTTATTTTTTGATTGAGGGTAGAGTGTGTGTATCATTCTCAAAGAGTGTGTATGTACTGGGTTTTGATCATGGGAATGGTGAGAACCAATGTATGTTGAATGTGAGGCCAATGAAAAATTCATTCTATGCTAGATATGTCACATTGATTATAGATGTAACAACATGTGTTTGGTTGTATATGTGCACAAAGGATGACATATTGAGTGGATGTGTGATTAGAGGTTAGAAGGAGTGTCAAAGGATGCATTTGAGTAGTTTTATAACCCTTTAGAGTTGACTCGTTGCTATATAGTGAGAGAGAGAGAGAGAGAGAATTGCTTGTGAGAGTAAATGTATTGCTACCTATAGTCGATATTCCAAAGTTGTATTTCAGATGTTGTTGACAAAGGGTTTGTTTTATATTTTTTTGTTTTATATACCTATTTTTGGTATGGTTTGACAAATATATATGATTGTGTTGGGTAGTAGTGTGGTTTATATCTTAATGTTATGGAAAAAATATTGTTTAGGGTCCAATTTGAAAATGTAGTAAAGGGTGTCCCATAGGGTTTTAGTAGGTTTGGGCATCTGGCAAGTGGTGGTGGAGTTTGGGCTTCCGAACTAGAGTGGCTAGCAAACAATTGAAAGGGAGTTCAGGTTTCCTAGCTAGGAGTGGCAAACAAACTATTGTAGGGGTGGTGGCTCATTTTTGGTAGTGGATAACAAAATTCATATAGAGGAGTAGTGTATCCTAGCTATTGGGGCTATCATTTGAATGTAAAAGAGATTGTTTGATAATAAGATAAGAAAGTATCACATAAACAAGGTGGTTTTTATGCCTTTGAGCATTTCCACCACAAACATTGTCTTGATTTTTTTCATGATATTTCTATATTGTTCATGTTGTAGATATTGCATGTAATGATGATTGTTTGAAGAATTTAAATCTAGTAAAAAGTGTATCATTGATATCACTACTAATTCACCCTCCCCTCTCAGTAGTGATTTATGTACAACAAGTATACATTTAATGATATGTAATGGAATTGAAATTGTTGGAACATGCCTTTTAAATATTCAAACATATGTTTTACACATAACACTTTACTTTCTGTACATTTGTTTCACACAAAAGGAGGTATCAATTTACTTTGACTATATCTCATTTTTTATTTAATTATATTAAAATATTATTCCCCCCCCCCACTAATTCTAAAATGCTAGGTAATATTCTCCACTTTTCATGTCTTAGTTTCTGTATTATGTAGTAATTTCACTGCTACCCATGTGATATCATCTATTCCAGACTGTGTTGTAAAATCACCTTTTGAAATAAAAAAAACTCACATGATAGATTATTTTTTAGCTATAAAGAACAACTCACATGATGAGTAATTTTACGACACTCAATATGTTGCTCCAAAAAAAATTCTCCCTTTAAAAGAATGAAAAATTTTATTGCACATTAAATTTAAAATTTTTCATTTGTACTTGAGTTAAAAGTTTCATATTTTTCATTTAATAATATATAATTCAAGCCAAACCTTCTTGAAAGTGACTCGATATCTTATTCACATTATATGGTAATATATCATCCATAAATGCATACATAGGTTATCAAATATTTCCCCATGTTTTGATCCCTTCTTTAATAATTTATGTTCTACATGATGAAAGGATGGAGAGTCTAGCTATGTAATGGTTTTGAATATTAACATGTAAATCTTCACTGATTGAAGACATACAATAATGGCTATGACTTCATGAGCATGGGGAAGATGGAGAGGGTATACCTTTTCGTTTATGTATTTATTATACCCATTTTAGGAAATTATGGGAAGAGATGTTTATATGAGCCTCTAAGGTGAGGTCATGTGTCATTTTGAGAGAAAGCATATTTAACCATACCTTTTGGTTGTTTGAGGAAGGAATTAATTCATTCTTCACTTTCATTGTGTTGTTATTTTTTCTTGGAGAGAAGAAGATTTTTTATGGAAAGGACACATTATTGTGGCTAGAGGTTAAAATTTTCTATGTTTCAGCTGATAAATGCCTGAGTGCTTGGATACATTGGTATTGCTGGTGAAATTGTCAATAGGATGAGAGCCTCCATAGATTCTAGATTGAGTTTCTAGACTAGTAGAATTGTTTTAAGCCCTATATAAACATCATGTAATCCTGAGACCCCTTAATAAGCTCTAGATATTCAATGATAAAATTTATATTGGTATATTGTTATGGAGGCTAGAACCTAGCATGGTCCCATTTTATTATAATTGTACCCTTTGTCTCTTATATATATACTAAGGAGACCTACTCTTAGTATCATAAAATATTGTCGTTTACATTGTATTAATTGTAAAAGGAGACTCTCCCCTTGAAGAATATTGTAATTATTGATTTATTATCATATTTAAGGCACACAATTCATAACACTTTAGGGGATTACAGGGAAATGGAATGGCCTAAGGATTGGATTGTATATAAAATGATTCCTTTTATTGGGATATGTAGGATGAAGGGGAAAAAGAGTTGGGAGTGGAGGTTTCCTTCGGATTGGTTGAGTATCCATAGTAGTTATGATTTCTATGTAAATTGTGTGAACAAATAGAGCTTGAGAGTTTACTACTTGTGAGGCATAGACTTGGCCTAGGAACCCATCCCTGTGGTATTGTATCCTTAGCTCAAGGGTGGCCTATTCTAGAGAGTGATTGTGTAACAAAACCAGTAGTTGGGTGGAAAATCTAATGTATGTAGTCAGTTGGTGAATATTTCACTAAATAATATGTGTTTTCTATGTTTCTATGCATTTATACTCCACCACATTATTTAATGGGTTATTTCCATTTTATATGGTGTGTCTAATTATGTTTAATTGCAACACATATATTTAGTTTTATTTGAAATTGCATGAGCTTGTTAGTAGCATGTGTTCAGAAACTAAGTGAAATAAATATGATGATTGATTTCTCTTACTTGATAATTACTTGTTAATGTTTGATGGTTTTATTAAATTTTATGTTCTCTTCATCAAGAAATTACAAAACAAAAAATATCACAAAGAGACAAAGAACACAAGAAATTAGGCTCTAAGCTAGGGAAACACACCACAAGGGAGAAACCCCAAAACTCCTTCTCCTATAGGAAAAAATAAAAAATAAAATATCCAAGACCCAAGACCAAGATTGTCACAAAGAACCCAAGTCAGCCCTCCCCCAAGTCACCTCCAACAAGTCAAAGTCAACAAAAGTCAACGTTGGTCAATTTCACTGAAATCTTGTCAAAATCACAAAAATTTTAGATCTACAGTGGAGGCTAAATTTTGAACTTGTAGTAGCCTCAGGAAATCTCGCACATGTGAACAAAATTAGGGAAGAAAACTAAGTTTTTTGTCTTTTGCTTGACTTCCTTCTCTCTCCTTTGACTTCAACTCTCTTTCTCCTCGTTCTTGGCATAAAAATCGATGCAATGAGTTGATGAATGAATGGTCTTCTAAGTGATCGAGTTGAATTGTATATATAGTTGTGCAAGAGGGTCAAATGAATGCTAGTGTGAGGGAAAATTTTAGGGGATAATATTCACATATGGGCTAATTTCCCATGCTTTTTCCAAAAAAATGATTCGCCAATTCCCATCTTTTCCTAAAATTTATTAGCCCAAATTTATCAGAAAAAAAATATTTTACTTTAAAAATAGCCAAATTTGTATATAGAATATATAAAATCATTAGAATTTTGAATATTTTTATTAGAATATCACCAATATTTTTATATTTTTCATATTATCGATTATAAGATTCGCCAAGGATTTTAATCTTTAAGATAAATTTCTGTCCTTAAACTTTTCCTTGGAGCCTTCCAGACAGGGAGACTTGTCCATGGAGGGTCAACTTAGCCTTGAGTTGACTACTTGACTAAAAAAAAACTTTTCTTGAAAAAATTCCAAATGGGACTTGACTCATACATTTCTTTTGATTCATAATAAATACGCCTTGAATCAATTATCTATATAAACATGAAGATCATGATGTTGACCAAAAGTAAGAATAATAATAATGAATAATATTTCATTTCATTATGAAGACTGAATCTAGTTACATTTTCAACACTTCCTCTTAACTAAGGAGTTATTCATGATGGCTCAACAAGACAATCTCAAGTTCAAATATTCATATAAGAAAGGATACAGATTGATAAGCATCAATGATGATTTACATCATTATAGAAAAAAATTTCAAATTAGCAAGGCCTTTCCTAACAAGCTCTATCTCTCCACTATATCAAAGCACAATGTTGGGAGGCATAAATTTGGACACCACCACCTCTTTAGTCACATACCCCACTCAGGTGTTCATTAGGTATGTATTCATAGAACTATTTCCTAATCCATGTCATAATACTTGGCACCAGGAAATATCAATGCTTAGGACTATTCTTGTATTGGATTAGCGTACTTGACTTATAACAGTTAGTCCTAGTCAAAGTACAAATCATCAAAGAATATTGGTCTTATATGTTTATCCAACACACCATTCTCTCTACTAGTTCCTTTACTAGCCTTACAGTTGCTATTTCTGGCCATAGTACATGACACATGGAGAATATAGTGTTCAAACTCACTCCCTCTCAATCAGGGAGGAGATCCTCACTCCCTCTGTAATGTTCCAATTCTGGAACAACTCATGAATCAAGAAGTAAAAACACATTTCCAGCAACAAATGTAACTAAAAAGTAAAATGGAATCTTGTATCCCATAGATTAGTCAATATACAACCTAAATCCAAGAATAGAGCTGAAACAAAGCAAACTAGGTGGGTTAAATAGATCTTCCACACCTAGAATTTCCAAAAAGTGCTAAAACCCCAAGACTGCAAAATACCAGAGTTGCTGCATAAGGGACTGTGTAGTATAAGAGATGTTTTACACTCAGAAAATAGGAGAAAAAAATATCTACTCATATATTAATTAAATATAAATTAATAACTGAGGTCTACTCTCCTTATACAAAATACAAGATAACCCGGCAAGGGTTTCTTGTCAAACACTCTACATACAAAATGTGATATTCTAAAATTACTGAATCATCACTGCAACACTGAAGCACATGAGTGTATAAGGCTGAAATATTTATTATCTGATGTAGATCCCTCAAGGTCTTCCTCCAATGAAAGGATGAACCTCTCAATAACAAGGAAACTCATCAACGGAGCCACCAAACCATGCACTGAGCACTGCCTCCAAAATAATGCATTCCCTAGCAGAAAAAACACTGGGAATGTATGGAAAATGTGTGGTCTGATACCAAAGATATGAAATAAGCTCTGGAGCTCTCCAAAATGTCTCTCAAGTGAAGGAAATATTCCTCCAATGAGAAACTAGCTCAGAAACCGGGATTCCAATCCCTTCCACTGCTGCACCCAGCAACACTGCACAATCTCCGAAAAAGCTGTGTTGATTATGTAGGCTGAAGCTTGGCCTAAAAACATGATGTGGAATGATGAATAAAAACTCTCCCTATGAGGCTCCTTAAAGAGAGAGGTGTGATTCCCGCTTAGGAACACCCAGTGCTAAACAACACTGCAACTCTACTAAGCAGCAAAGCGGCAATAAGTCTTGGAAGACAAGAATAATAATCTAAGGCATGATGAATAATGCTTCCATCCTCTTCCTTATATAAAACATGATTTTTCTTGCCCTTGGCCCCACTCAATTAGGTCATCTCTATCCAAAGATACATCTCCCTCCAAAACTGTGTTATTCTTCCTTGGATTCCTCCTCCTCTAAAACTGCGTTGTTGACTTAGTCAAAGTAGCTTGATTTTATCCCTGTTCACACATGGAGGTGTTTTATTAAGCTAGAAAGAGTGTCTCCTTTCACACTTGGAGTGTTTTTATCCTCCTTAGGATACTTATGGGCTTTTATACCCATTTATTCACCGACTAGAGTTGCTGCTAACTCTAATGTTCCATTTAGCTTCGAGGCTAAAATTTTGGAACATTATAGTCCTCCCCTCCAAAATATTTTCTTTTCCTCAAGAAAATGCATAGGGAGAGAAAAATTTATCCCATCCTCCTCATGTGGCCTCCCATCAATAGCCTCAATCATTGCATCAAGATAATCTGCAATAAAACTGTCATCCAATGTTTCCTCCCAAGGGTGCAAAACCAAATGGTCTACATCAATCAAAGGTGGAAAGTGTGAATGGAAAATTGATGGCTGTCTCATGGCCTCCACAAAGTATGGATGATGATAATCATGGTTAATGAGTGCTTCCCTCACCCATGCTATCATCCAAATGAAGTGAGTCACCCTCCAACATGGTAACTCATGAAAAATCTCCTCCACCTTGTGCTCCGGAAATGTAGGTGGGCTGAATAAATGAACATGATAAGAAAGAGGGCCTATCCCACACTTTCCTCCTCTCCAATGATGATACGTGTAGAGGGTATGCTGATCTAGGGCTGCAACATGATTTCCCTCCAATGGCAAGAAGAAGATTGAGTCTCCAAAGACCCTTCCTCCAAAGTCATGAGTCATGTCAACCCAAACCATTCCATACAATATGAATGGCACATCATCACCACATGGCATCCAAATCAGAAAATGGTTGAAGGTTGTTTGCAAGTTTGGATGATAGATATGGTCTCTCTGGTGGATGCAGTGCAGTACTTTCAATTGCTGATTCAAAGCATCAAGTGGCAAGATGTTCTTCAAAGAATGTGCATTTATGCATGTTATTTTATCTACTATAAAGCAGTAAGCTACCATATATACCAGCTGTGTACAATAAAAGCAATATAATACTTGCCCAAATTCATGTAGAGATGGGTTATGGACATTACAATATTTGGCCCTAGAGTGACCATGAAACCCATAAATAATCTTGCTCTTATGTGGAGAAATGCACTATTTACATATGGTGAGAAAGTAAAAATACTCAATAGAGTAATCAACAAGCACATAAATGTATTCCTTACAATGCATCATGTGTGAGCTGAAGGTGAGGTCCATGTATAAGTTCCCCCATGGGGATTCCCTCATAAAAATCTGCAAGAAGAAGGGATACATATACTCCTTGGAACACTCCATCAATAAGAGCACACTCTCATGTGACAACGCTATAAGCCTTAGAAATAAGGCTCCATGACTCCTCCCTTTGACATTCCACATGCCAAATCCATCCACCATTATGCTACTATGTGAGAAGATCTTCTTCCGATATGGAAGCCTCTCATAATCCTCCAATGCTGAAGGGTAGCCTCCTTGCACCATGAATGTGCCTCCCTTCACTTTAGAAATCTCATGAAAATTATGGGAAGAATTTTTCCCATACTCTCCCAACTGCAACCACAGCAACAACAACCTTTGCTGCTACTTCATCTCTCCCTCATACAAGCCATGAAGTAAGATCATGATGGTCAACTTGTATGACGCCCCATACAAACAAGTCTTATGTTGCTCTATCATATGGGTGCCATTCCATCCAATTGGCTTCTCTCCCCATACAAATCTTTCCTTGAGCCAAAACATATCAGCAATACATGAAAGCAAGGTACAATAAAAAAAAGTTTCCAAATGACAACCGAAGAGTGAATCATGGTCCCTCTCATGGAACCAGTGTAGTGCATCCTTGGCTTGCATCAAAATAAGAAGTAACAAGTGCTTTTCGAGCCACTTTTTTGCTGCCATGGTCATCTCATAAGATGAAAACATGAAGTTAAAATATGGTTTCAATGGTGCACACCGAGAAACATGTGGCTTCGCCCACAAACCATCAAAAAGATAGCCAAAGTCAGTGCTACAAGTAGCTGCAAGTACATCATCTTCATACAATATGCAAGAAGAGATAATTCTTCTTGTTACATCATGCTACTCAAATAAGGAAAATAAGTACAATACAAAATATGAAATTATACCTCCTCCATCATGTACTTGAGGTCTTGAGTTGAAGTCGCTCAACTGGAAATTCTCCCTCACTCCTAATGAGTAGGAATGTGGCTGTGACATCCTCTCTATCACCATCCAGGCTATGCATCTCTCCATATGCTGAAATATGTCATGCTAAATGCCCTCCCTAGTGAACTCCTCCATCAACTGGAAATATGCATCAAGGTGCATAGAAGAGAAGTCCTCATGTGCTGCATGTAGCAGCTTCTCCTTGAGACTAGAAGATCTATTCAAGAAGATCCTACCATAGGAATAGATGACCACATCATCCACCATGTATCTATCATCTCCATCCAGGTCATCAAGAATCATGCATGCACCAAGATCCTTGGAGTACTCTACCAAGAGCTGAGATCTCCAATAAGGATCAACCCTCCTAAGAGACAGCGCCAGTGATCTGGCATGTGAATCTCTCCTCATGTTGTTTCCTGCTACTTTGACATCCCCCATGCCAAATTATTCTTCCAAACTCTTCACCTCTCCAAAATCCAAGATTGGTGAACCCAAATAAAATATATCTCTCATCAACTGTAGATCTGGTGGCCTCCCGAGTGGAATGCCTCCATGAAGTGAGACATCAATGTCAAGAGTAGACTACACAGATGGTTGGGAAACCTTGCCCCTACTTTTATAGCGCAAATCAGTCTGCCTCTTCCTTGCATTGGCTCTCTGAAATAGAGAAGGGTGTGTGCCTCTCATCAAGTGATGTTGTTCTTCCTCCCTACCTCCTACTTCCAGCTGCAATGCTGCACAATCATGCTGCTCATTGATTGTGCTTGGACCTCTATGTATGAGATCCTAGGGAACTTCTTGTAAGGATACAAGAACCCCTCCTGTTGGAACATGTGCTCCTCCTTCCTCTACATGAGGCACTAGATGTGCTCTAGATGTGATAGCGTTGTTGCCCTCATCTCCCTCAATGTGTATGGGAAACATCTCAACAGTTGGATCCTCCTGTGAAAAGGAGATCCCCATGCCCTCTTGTTCAAGAATATGAACTGGAGGTATTGCTTCCGGCAATGTGTAATGTACGATGTCATCTCTTCCCATGGTTTTATGAAATGGGTTTTCCTTCATCACATGCAAGGGTTTTATTTTCTCAAGTTTTCCTTTCTCATGTGCCTTAGGAAGTTTTTCACTAAACTTTCCCATCAAAGTTTCTATGAATCTTGTATAAGAGAAAGTGTTTGTATTTCTTAAAAAACAAGATTCAAAAATCCACCATGCATGAGCCTTACCTCTGAAATGCAGCGCTGCAACTCTGATGGCTTCATTTTCAGAAATATGGTGCAGCTGGAAGTAGGAATCTAGCTCCTTCACCCAAGCTCCAGCTGAACATGTAGGTGATCTGGAAAAAGTAGATAGAAGAAATCTATCTGCATCCTGCTGCTTGCTCTTCTCCACCAGAATCTTAAAAAACTTTTGGAAATCAGTATGATCTCTAAACCTCTCAATTTGAGATTCATACTCCTGCAACAAATCACTAAGAGTTCTCCTCTTAGGAATTTTTCCTCCTCCCATCCATCTCAATATAGACCTGGGCACTTGACTGCGCTGTGCATCATGGTGTGTAGCTGCATGCTCACACTCACCATGTGAAAATCTATATTCATCTCTAGATTCAACCTCCTTTGGAGATCCCATCTCCAATCTCATTTTCTTCAGCTCTCCTTGAAAGCCTTGCATATATTTTGGAAGAAGCTTTGTGAGCTTGTCCTCCTTTTTCCTTCACATACTGAAGATTTCTGGCTTCTTTCTATCTCTCCTTCCTCTAATAGCTAGATCTCACAAGCTGAGCCAGAGATCATGCTCTAATACCACTATAATGTTCCAAATCTGGAACAGCTCATTAATCAAGCAGTAAAAGCTCATTTCCAGCAACAAATGCAATTAAAAAGTAAAATGGATTCTTGGATCCCATATATTAGTCAATATAAAACCTAAATTCAAGAATCAAGTTGAAACAAAGAAAACTAGGTGGGTTAAACAGATCTCCCACACCTAGGATTGCCAAAAAGTGCTAAAACCCCAAGACTGCAAAATACTGGAGTTGTTTCATAAGGGACTGCGCAGTCTAAGAGAGGGTTTACACTCAGAAAATAGTAGAACAATAAATCTACTCATATATTAATGAAATATACATTAATAAATGAGATCTAGTCTCCTTATACAAAATACAAGATAACCCAGTAAGGGTTTCTTTGATCCGCATTTATGCAGGAACGCAATAGAATAAACACATAACCATAAAGACAGAGATGCAGCGGAAATAACACTTCATTTCATTAATATCAAAGAACTGAAATTTGCTTACAGACAGAATGGAAATAAAACTAGCTAGGGCACTGGTAGCTATCTCTGTCACCTTCACCTAACTGTGGCAACATGTGCCTCGATTGCTGATTACAATGAGGCTCGAGGGCCTATTTATTATTGAGAAACAAATCTGAGAACCCTAAACATCCCAAAAACCTAACCCTAGGAGATGAAGCGCCAAAACTATGGGCCCCGTTTGGGTAAATTGGTGTTTCAACTTCCCAGGGACGTAACTTTGGCATACTATCTTCGTTTGACGCATATGATACATCATTAGAAAGCTCTATCCGAGGACTACAGCTATTAAAACAAACTTGGTGATCAAATTTGCTGGCGCTTTCGTACCCAAAAAACGTCGTTTAGGGCCTCAAAACGGCTCCAGAAGTTCAGGACCCGAAAAACTGCTAAAAATAGTAAGTTATGCCGAAACTGGCTCCGGAAGTTCAGGACCCGAAAAACTGCTAAAAATAGTAAGTTATGCCGAAACTAAAAAACTGAAAGAGACAATGGTGGGGGGCCAAGTGGAATAGGTGGGTGGCCACCAATATCCACCTGGATCATTCCTCCCCCCTTAGGAAGCAATGGTCCCCATTGCGTTAAGTTCCTCCATGAGATGAGGAAATTTCTACTGAACTTGGTCCCTGGTGAACCACTTTCCTTGGTGCAGGAGTTGGCCAGCTTTGACAACCCGATACAGTTGGATCTGCTGTTGACGAGTGTTCTTGACTTGCATGTCCATGATACAATCTGTGGTGGCCTGTTCCATGCAGTCTGGGTTTAACTCTGTTGGTGTGAGTTGTTCTGCAATGTCCGAAGTGTCTAGTAGAGGTGGGAAGTAAGGACGAAGGCGATCCACATTGAAGACTGGGTGCAGACCAAGGAATGGTGGAATACTAAGCTCAAAGCATTGTTCCCTACAGCCTTGGTGATGGTGTACGGCCCGTATCGGAGCGTGCGAAGCTTGCGGTGAGGTCCAGTGAGGCGCTCCTTCTGCAAATGCAGCCATACTTTGTCGCCCACCTGGAAGTTGTGTGGCACCCGGTGTTGATCATGGCGCTGCTTGTACTTCGCATTGGCTCTGTCCAATATATCATGAACCCGTTGGCGGATGTGTTGAATGCGCTCGATGAAGCTACTTGCTTTGTCAACTTCAGACTGGACGTGCGCTGAATCGGCCTGAGCAGCTGCAAATGGCATGGCTACGTCAATGGGACATAGTGGCCGGAATCCCAAGCCCACCTGAAAGGGGCTATGGCCAATTGAACTGTGGAGAGCCCGGTTATAACTATGTTGTACATAAGGGAGGCTCTCGTCCCATGTGCGTGGATGCTTTGAATTGTACATGCGCAGAATGTGTACAATCATTCTGTTGACGACCTCTGTCTGGCCATCCGTTTGGGGATGGAAAGCTGTGGACTTGGTGAGCTTGGTATCCAACATCGACCAGAGGCTGGACCAAAATGTGCTGAGGAACCTGCTATCCCGATCTGATATGATAGACTGTGGGATCCCAAAGTGCACCCACACTCGTTCAAAGAAGAGTTTAGCAGTGGCTTCTGCTGTGATATTCTTCTTGCAGGCCGCCATAACGGCCATCTTCGAGAATCTGTCGACGACCACAAAAACACAGTCATTTCCCTGCTTAGTAGAAGGCAGGCCCGACATGTAATCCATGGAGATGGATTCCCATGGTCGACTAGGGGTAGGTAGAGGAGTATATAGGCCTTGCTTCTTGATGGTCGGTTTGGCAATGGCACAAGCAGTGCAGGATCTGATGTGCTTCTCGACATCCTTTCGAAGGTTCGGCCAATAGAAATACTTCTGTAGTATTGCTATTGTTTTCTCGACCCCGAAATGCCCAACGACTCGACTGTAGTGTGCTTCCCATATCATCTTGGCACGCTCGCTTGAAGGAACACAAAGGTGTCCCAGGTGACATAAAAGTGCATCTTGGAGGTGAAAATTTGGAACTTTCGTGCCCCCCAAGAGTGCCTTGTAAGTGTGGTCGAATTCTGGGTCACTCTCATAGAGAAGCGGCCAATCAGAAGTCTCGTGCCCACAAGAGTTGAGCACGGTGGTGAGCGCCACAATCGGTGGTCGGCCGAGGTAGTCTGCAACATTATTGGTGCTACCCTTCTTGTACTTGATGTTCAAATGAAACTGTTGCAGATATGTGGACCACTTCTGATGGCGATCATTCTGCAACTTCCCTTGTGTCTGTATGAACTGCAGGGGCCGGTGGTCTGTGTGGATGATTGTTTCCTTCCCCCAAATGTAATGCTTCCATTGTCGACAGGCTTGCACAATGGAATACATTTCTTTGTCATAGGTGGGATACTTGCGAACTGTCTCAGACAATGTCTCACTGTGATATGCCACTGGATGTCCCTGTTGAGTAAGAACTACCCCAATAACATAGTCAGAGGAATCTGTCTCGATCTCAAACGGCTACTGCAAGTCTGGTAAGGTGAGCACTGGGGCAGAACAAAGGCGATTTTTCAATTCTTTGAACGCCTTCTGTTGAGGTTCCGACCAAAATAATTTTTCTCTTGCTCCTCCTTTGGTGACTTGACTCAAGGGCCAAGTGATATGAGAGAATCCCAACACGAATCTACGGTAGAAATTAGCAAGACCCAGAAAGCTGCGAAGCTCTGTTATAGTAGTCGGGGCTGGCCAATCCCGAATGACTTGGATCTTGGCTGGATCCACATGCACCCCCCTTTCATCAATAATGTATCCCAGATATTGAACCCGGGTCATGCCAAACATGCACTTCTCCAAATTGGCACACAACTTGTGTTGCCGCAGTGTTTGGAGGACTTGTCGGATGTGATGAAGGTGCTCTTCCCAAGTCTTGCTGAAGATCAGAATGTCATCCAAGTACACCACTACGAACGAGTTGGTGAATGGCCGCAAGATGTCGTCCATCATCCTCATGAAGGTTGCGGGAGCATTCGTCAACCCGAAAGGCATGACCAGCCATTCAAAAAGGCCTTCCTTAGCTTTGAAGGCAGTCTTCCACACATCAGAGGGTTTAATTGGTACCTGGTGATACCCAGACTTCAGGTCGATCTTACTGAAATATTTTGCACCTTGGAGTTGGTCCAGAAGGTCATCAATCCGTGGGATTGGGTACCTATTCTGGACAGTGATCTTGTTCAGCGCCCGATAGTCAATACAGAGTTTCCACGTCCCATCCTTCTTCTGTACCAACACGATCGGGCTCCCACAGGGCGATGAACTTGGTCTGATGTGACCTTTCTGCAACAGCTCCTGAATCTGTCTCTTGATTTCATCATTCTCCAGAACAGAGCGCCGATAGATCGGTCCATTCGGTAGCGGCGCACCGGGGGTCAGATCAATCGGGTGCTTGACCTGACAGTGCAGAGGAACCCCTGTGGGTGAGGTGAATATGTCCCCGTACTCCTCCACAACCTTATCCATTTGTTGTTGTCGTGCAGAGGGGCCCTGTCTGGAGGTCGTGGCCACAGTCTTCTTCTTGCCCTGGGGGCGGATCATCGGGAAAACGAATTTCCTGGTTTGGGAAATGAGCTTACTACATTGTTTTGCAGTAACCAAAGAGATAGCGGCAGGAGGTGGTACCTCTGGTATCCTGTACAACTTATTTCCCAAAGTAACAATAACAGCACGAGGCCGAGACTCATACACAGCATGACGCTTCCACAAGTATGGTTGTCCTAATAATACATCCGAAACATCAATAGGAGCAACGTCACATAGTACCTCATCCGTGAAGGGCTTGATGCTATAGGGAAGGCGACACTGCCGGCTGACGCGGAGATCTCGTCTGGGTAGCGCCACCCGATGGTGGCGGATGTATGAGCCGTGTTGGCAAGCCCAACCGCTTCACGACGCCTGAAATGAGAATGCCGGCTCCCATTGTCGACAATGAACTATACCGGGGAGCCCTTTACCCACATCTGGGAGTGGAAGAGACATTCCTCCTCCTCTGGATCTTCCGGTTCCTCCTTTTGGATCTTTGCAGTGGCAACAGTGGCGTTGGGTTCCGCATCAATAATCTGTTTCCCTTTTTCATTCGCCTTTTCAGGTTCTGATTCGGAGTCAGAGCATGCATCTGACTCAGAAGCCCTCATCTCGGCCACTAGCGACTGCTTGGCCCGACACTCACTCGTGTTGTGAGTGGAGCTCTTATGGAACTCACACCACTTTCCCGTGTCCTTCTTTGGCTTTACGGTGTTGTTCTTTTCTTGTGGCTTTGACGGGTTGTCTTTAGCCGCCATGCTCTGTCCTTTGTTCTGCGGTTTGGAAGCACCTTTTCCTTGTTTTTGATTCACAGATCCAAAGTCTCGCTTCTTCTGTTTGAATTTCTGCTCAATCTTGGCAGCATACCGGTATGCCGTACCAAGCGAGGAGATGTCGAGGAACTCCATTTCCTCCCGAATGTATCTGTGCAGACAACTGCGATACTTTAGCACCAAATGTTTCTCTGAATCTTTGATACCCAACTTTGTGCGCAGGGTATGGAACAGATTCGTCAGCTCGTGCACATCTTGATCCCTTTGTTGTCGCAGCATGGTCCATTGTATGTAATTGTCCTCATAGCTCCCCACAGGATAGTACTGTTCCTTGACGGCGTCTCGGAAAGAATTCCAAGTTGGTACGGCCGAGAACAGAGAGGGTTCTGTCTAGTCCTTGTTCTCACAGTAGGTTTCCCACCAGTCCTTAACATGGGGGGTAGCTTTGAGGAGTGCAAAAATAATCTTCTCCTAGTCTGAAAAGTCATGAACCGAGAAATATCCTTCTAACAGATTCAACCATCTATCTACGGCATCTGCGTCTATTTGACCCTCAAATATGGGAATGTCAAAATTTACTCGTACCTTAAAAGGAGTCGCGCCTCCAGAGTGGCTGCTGGATGCAGATGCGCCGCCGGTGGGTAGCCGTTGAAGGATCTGAGCAAAGTTATCCATCATCACGTTCCTTTGTCTTTCGAGGGCCTCCTCGAGCAATATTTTGATAGGATCTCCTACTCCCTCATCTTTCTTTTCGTCCCCCATGGGCGTCCGTTGAGGTTTGCGAGGCTGATCTTGCAAAGGTTCCACCAGATCAAGCCCTAGCTCCTTATACCCCGACCTCGTTGGGGACATGCAAAGAAGGATCGCGAAAAAGCAGACCCCTCTGATACCACTGATCTGGATTTATGCAGGAACGCAACAGAATAAACACATAACCATAAAGACAGAGATGCAGCGGAAATAACACTTCATTTCATTAATATCAAAGAACTGAAATTTTCTTACCAACAGAATGGAAATAAAACTAGCTAGGGCACTGGTAGCTATCTCTGAGAAGAGATGTGGCGGCTACAGGCCTCTGAACTGCTTTACAATGAGGCTCGAGGTCCTATTTATTATTGAGAAACAATGGAGAACCCTAAACATCCCAAAAACCTAACCCTAGGAGATGAAGCACCAAAACTATGGGCCCCGTTTGGGTAAATTGGTGTTTCAACTTCCCAGGGACGTAACTTTGGCATACTATCTCCATTTGACGCATATGATACATCATTAGAAAGCTCTATCCGAGGACTACAGCTGTCGGGACGAATTTGATCATTAAATACGTTGGCGCTTTCGTACCCAAAAAACGTCGTTTAGGGCCTCAAAACGGCTCCAGAAGTTCAGGACCCGAAAAAATGCTAAAAATAGTAAGTTATGCCGAAACTGAAAAACTAAAAGAGACAATGGTCGGGGGCCAAGTGGAATAGGTGGGTGGCCACCAATATCCACTTGGATCATTCTTGTCAAACACTCTGCATACAAAATGTGATATTCAGAAAATTACTGAATCATCACTGAAACACTAAATCACATGAGTGTAGAAGTATGAATGATGTCTGATCTGATGTAGATCCCTCAAGGGCTTCCTCCCATGAAAGGATGACCCTCTCAATCACAAGGAAACTCAACAACGGAGCCACCAAACCATGCACTAAGAACTGCCTCCAAAATAACGCATTCCCTAGCAGAAACAACACTGGGAATGTATGGGAAATGTGTGGTCTGATACCACAGATCTAAAATAAGCTTTGGAGCTCTCCAAACAGGTCTCTCAAGTGAATAAAATCTTCCTCCAATGAGAAAATAGCTCAGAAATCGGGATTCCAGTCCCTTCCACTGCTGCACCCATCAACACTGCGCACAATCTCTGACAAAGCTATGCTGATGATGTAGGCTAAAGCTTGGCCTAAAAACCTGATGTGGAATGATGAATAAAAACTATCCCTATGAGGCTCCTCAAGGAGAGAGGTGGGATTCCCGCTCGGGAACACCCAGTGCTAAACAACACTACAACTCTGCTAAGCAGCAAAGTAGCAACAAGTCTTGGCAGACAAGAATAATAATATAAGGCATGATGAATAATGCTGCCATCCTCTTCCTTATATAAAACATGAGTTTTCTTTCCCTTGGCCCCACTCAATTAGGTCATCTCTATCCAAAGATACATCTCCCTCCAAAACTGCATTATTCTGTTAGGTCCCTATATTACTAGTATAGTCCCTTATTATGTTAGTGTAGCCCCCCTTATTGTTATTATTGTACCCCTGTAACCCCCATATTGTTATTATTGTGCCCTTACATTATCATTGTTAGGTCGGCTAGGATTACATTGTGGCCCCACTAGGATTATATTATGGCCCCATGGACTCCTATATATAGAAGGAGGTTTTGTTCATTTGTATCATCCAAGAATTGTTCATTTATGTAATGTATTGGAGGTTTCCCCCTCGAAGTGGCTTATTTATAAGGTGTTCATATCTCTTTTCTTCTATTTTTAGAGCTCGTTCCACAACATTTGGTATCAGAGCTTTGGATTCTAGGGTTTCGTTGCTCCAAATAGGTCATCGTGGAATTTTCGCTATAACTTGTTTTCTACGAAGTTTCAGAAGCTGAAATTTTTAGAGTACGAAGCCGAAATCCTGAGGAATTTTTCCTAAAAATTTATTTTTGGAGATATCATCTGTGGAAGTTAGGTATTTTTTATGGCTCCTAAACAGGTCATCGTGGAATTTGCACTATAAATATTTTTCTACGAAGGTTCAGAATCTGAAATTCATATGGTGCGAAGCTAAAATCCTAAGGAAATGTTTCAAAAACTTTCAGAGCTTGGTTCACAATATTTTTGGAGATATGATCTGTGGAAGGTAGTGCTTTTGTAGGCTCCTGAATTTCATCTCAAAGCGGTGATCGTGGGAAAATTTCAATAACTCTCTCTCTGGGGATCACATTGGAGTGCCGTAAAAATTGGTCACAAGTACATGGACTGTACTTTCTTTTCTATCAATTTTAGAGACAAAGGACAAAACAGTGACACGTGGCAAGTCGTACAAGTTCGCTCTACTGAACTAGTCCAAAATTAGGTCATTGTGGGAGATTGGACACAACTTTGTCTTGGAGAATCTAAATCATGTCAGACCTGTGGCATTCGAAAGAAGCTTCAGAGGGCTACTACAGGGCTGAATTTTAGATATCTAATATTTTCAATTATAGAGATAATTGAATTTAAATATCGAGCTCCTCAAAGCAAGTAAAAGGTGTGTATTTTTTTTCCGAATTGCATAAGTCTTGTTTGAAGAATCAAGTTGAATTGATTCCAAGGGCATATTGTAGAATAGATATCAATATTGGATTCTAAAATGGCCCCAAAAAATAATTCAACACCCATTAAGCCTTCCGAAGGCTCTACTATGACTCATGAAGATGAATAATTACAACATGATCTATCAAAATTACAAGAGCAAGTGCAACAGATTTCACTCTCGCAAAGAGCAACAAAAAATGAAATGGAAGTTTTGAAGAAAGGTGTGGAAGTGAAAATGGACGGTTTGAAGAAAGGCATGGAAGCTAAGATGGATGGCATGGAAGTGGGCATGGAAGCTAAGATGGATGACATGAAAGACAACATGGAAAACATGAAGAATGACCTAAAAGCATACATGAAAGGCTTGATGACAAGATTAAAACAAGAAATGATTCCTAATGGCGGAAATATAGTAGAAGAACCTCATGATGAGAACAAAATAAATGTTAATCGTGATTTCATAAACTCTAATGTTGGCGGGAAGAACCACCATATTCCAAAAATGGATATGAGGAAGTTTGATGGAAAGGATCCTGTAACATGTATACTACATATGGAGCAATATTTTGATCTCCATAACGTGCAAAACGCACAAAAGGTACGCATTGCAACTTTACATTTAGAACAAAATACATTTGTATGGTATCGATGGCTTTGCTCCCGTAAAAAAATTGTCACTTGGTCAATTTTTACGGAGGAAATGATAGCACATTATGAGGATACAAAGAGCAACACCTTCTTTAGCCAATTGATAAATCTCAAACAAAAGGGTTTAGTGGGGCAGCACATTGAGGAGTTCCAAAAATTGAATATAAGGGTAACTGATATTCCAGAGGAACACAGGATTGATCTCTTCATAGGCACTTTAAAGGATAACATCCAACATGAAGTTCGAATTTTGGAACCCGATTCATTGGAGAAGGCATTCAGGTTGGCAAGAAAAGTTGAATGTAAAATTATGGCGACAAGGAAGCCTACCACTCAATTCTATAAAGAAGGAAGTGTTGCTACGCCTAGATTTCCACAACCTACAAGGTTGACACCACAACAATTGGAAGAAAAAGAGCAAAAGGGCTTTGCTACAGTTGTGATAGCAAATACACTAAAGGTCATAAGTGTGCTGAGAAGAAATTATTTTACATAGATTGTGAAGAATAAGAAGAAAATGAACAAGAAGAGGATATACACCAGGAACCACCCCTAGAAGAGGAAGAAATGAATCCGACCATATCGTGTAATGCACTGGCAGGAATTACCACTCCTCAAACTCTCAAGATAGAAGGACATATCAAGAAGAAAAGGGTAATTGTGTTGATTGATTCAGGTAGCACCCATAATTTTATTCATTGTAAGGTAGCCAAGGAATTAAAATGTTTCCTATACCCAGCACCAGAATGTCAAGTGATGGTTGCAAATGGAGGAACTATAAATTTCTCTGGAAAATTCCATAATATCAAGCTAACCATGGGGGAATATTTATTGACTAGTCCAATGCTTGCCATTCCTATGGGAGGTGCTGATGTTGTACTAGGAGTACAATGGTTACAATCTTTGGGGACGGTAGCTTTTAATTTTCAAGAACGTTTCTTGAATTTTTTTTCAGAAGGAAAGGAAGTCGAATTATGGGGTATTGTGGGGAAGCCAGGAAGGATAATAAGCTCTAATTTCATGACAAAGATTCTAAAGAAAGAACAACGAGGCGTAATTGCACAATTATGCTCACTAGAAGTTCCAACATCAAAATCATCTATTTTTGCAGATCTCCAACAAGTCTTGGACAATCATTCCAAGGTGTTTGAAACTCCTAAAGGACTCCCACCTATTCGTGATCATGATCATGCTATTCATTTGATTCCAGGAAGTGTTCCTCCAAACATCAGGCCTTATAGATATCCTTACTTCCAAAAGAGATAAATTGAACGTATGATTGCAGAAATGTTAGAGGCGGGTATAATTCAACCTAGTCAAAGTTCTTTCTCTGCTCCTATAGTATTGGTACACAAGAAGGATGGATCATGGAGAATGTGTCTAGATTATAGGGAGCTCAATAAGCTCACCATTAAAGATAAATTTCCCATTCCTGTGATTGATGAATTATTGGATGAATTACATGGAGCAATTTATTTTACCAAGTTGGATCTTCATTAAGGATATCATCAAATTAGAATGAAGACTGAAGATATTCCAAAAACAGCATTTCGAACTCATGAGGGTCATTATGAATTTTTGGTCATGCCTTTTGGCCTTACCAATGCACCTTCTACATTTCAAGGGTCGATGAATTCCATTTTCAAACCCTTCCTTAGAAAATTTGTGCTAGTATTTTTTGATGATATACTAATCTATAGCAGGTCTTGGAAGGATCATGTTGAACATGTTGAAAGGGTGATCAAACTATTGCAGGAGAAACAATTATATGCAAAAACATCCAAATGTTTCTTTGGAGTACAAGAGGTGGAATATCTGGGTCATATTGTATCTCACGAGGGTGTTAAGGTAGACCCTAACAAAATTAAAGCCATTAAGGAATGGAAAGTCCCCACAACCATAAAGTAGTTGCAAGGATTTCTCGGGTTAACAGGTTATTGTCGCAAGTTTGTTAAGAATTATGGGAGAATAACAACACCTCTAACAACATTATTGAAGAAAGATGCATTTTCATGGACTCCCGAAGCAACTAAGGCCTTTGAACATCTTAAAGAGGCAATGTGCCTAGCACCGGTCTTAGCTACGCCAGACTTCACAAAAACCTTTATTGTGGAATGTGATGCCTCAGGAAATGGAATTGGTGTTGTTTTAATGCAGGAAGGAAGACCCATTTCTTTTGAAAGTCGTCCAATCAAAGGAAAGTATTTACGTAAACCTATTTATGATAAGTAAATGTTAGCAATACTGCATGCACTAAGGAAATGGAGAACTTACCTAATGGGAAGACACTTCAAGGTAAAAACTGATCATGATAGTCTTAAACACTTTTTGGAACAAAGACTATCTTCAGAAGAGCAACAAAAATGGGTCACAAAGATGTTGGGTTATGAATTTGAAATAATATACAAAAAAGGAAAGCTTAATGTTGTTGCAGATGCACTCTCAAGAAAGAATGAAAAGGTGGAAGCATTGCTTTGTGCCATTTCTATTATCCAACCAGATTGGATAACCGAAGAAAGAGATGAATGGAACAAGGACAAATATGTATGGGCACTCATTCAAAAGTTGCAGCAAGATCCTAGTACATCTGATACATTTAGTTGGAAAAATGATTCCTTATGGTACAAAGATCGCTTATATCTTTGTAAGAATTCCCAACTAAAACAAAAGATTCTTCTAGAATTGCACACTTCTCCTCTAGGAGGACACTCAGGATTTTTAAAAACTTACCACAGGGTGAAGAAAGAATTTTTTTTGGGATGGCCTTAAATCTGATATTCGAAAGTTTGTGGCGGAATGTTTGGTTTGCCAGCAGAATAAAGTGGAAACAATTAAGACCCCAGGACTTCTACAACCTTTATCCATTCCATGTCAACGTTGGGAGGAGATTTCAATGGATTTTATCATAGGTTTACCTAAGTCCGAAGGAAAGAGTGTCATCATGGTGGTAGTTGATAGACTTACCAAGTATGCACACTTTTGTGCATTAGTGTAGCCCCCTTATTGTTATTATTGTACCCCTGTAACCCCCATATTGTTATTATTGTGCCCTTACATTATTATTTTTAGGTCGGCTAGGATTATATTGTTGCCCCACTAGGATTATATTGTGGCCCCATGGACTCCTATATATATAAAGAGGTTTTGTTCATTTGTATCATCCAAGAATTGTTCATTTATGTAATGTATTGGAGGTTGCCCCCTCGAAGTGGCTTATTTCTAAGGTGTTCATATCTATTTTCTTATATTTTTGGAGCTGGTTCCACAACATATTCTTCCTTGGATTCCTCCTCCTCTAAAACTGTGCAGTTGACTTAGTCAAAGTAGCTTGATTTTATCCCTGTTCACACATGGAGGTGTTTTATTAAGCTAGAAAGAGTGTCTCCTTTCACACTTGGAGTGTTTTTATCCTCCTTAGGAGACTTATGGGCTTTTCTACCCATTTATTCACCGACTAGAGTTGCTGCTAACTCTAATGTTCCATTTAGCTTTGAGGCTAAAATTTTGGAACATTACACCCTCTTAACCAGGGATGAGACATCCAAAAATCTAATGTTGTCTCAAAAATACCCATAATTTTCATATAAAGGAACATCATCAATACATCAGTTGTCTTCTTTGTTAATGAAGACATACTGTTGTGTCACGACTTCATCTTGCATTATGTTACGAATCATAAATCACTACGACCTTTCTGGTTCTATTCCAATCTTCATGTAGCATCTATTAATATGAAAATTGACTCCATCATGCCATCTATTAATATAAAACATTTGACAGAGTCAAGTTGCTTCATAATTAGTTGTACCAACTGCCACTCTTCTACTTCTATGGTTCTCGTAAATCTTCTACGAATTCTTCTATGAAACCATACTAAATCTTGGTAGTACATATGATTGTTTCCAAATCAATTTATGTTTCTATATATTCCAAGATGTAAGATACTTCATGTCAATTTTTGCTTCTAGATCCCTCTAATATTAATATTACCAATTTTTTCATAACATGATCTTGCTTCCAATAAATTGTCTATTAGTAGTGTCAATAGTTGTCAATGATGTCATCAAGGATTTGATCCAATAAATTGTTGGAATATCAAAATATTTCATTGATGTTTCCATGCATTCCAAGACTGCCAACTAACCTTATTTGTAGAATAAGTATATTTCGACTTTATTCCCAAGTTTATAGAAGTAATGTATCTAAATAACATGTAAATTTTCATGTTTCCAAGTCCCTTTGAATATAATATCCATAATTCCATTTTGATTTGATTCCTGATTGGAAGATCTTGTATGATCGTGAGACTCATGTTACATAATAGGAGTAACCTCTTTTATTTGAAGTAAGATATTTTTTTTACTATTAATTGATAGAAACTTCTTTTTGAAACTAGCTTTCATGTTGCACTTCATTTGGATATATTCAAAGTATATTATTAAGTTGTCTTCCCTTCCTATATAATAGGATTTATCATGTCCCTTTTATTTTGTCAAAATATATCTTTTCTTCTAAAATGTTTGGTCCTGGTTGTGTTTCTTGAGTTAGTATTATCTTCATTAATACTTGAAACAAATACCATGTTGGAGAAATTCTTATAATTTTGCATAATGACCTTGACTATGTTATGTTCTGCTACTATTATCAGCTTGTAGTCCTTGCTTGTTAAATGGTATGATGTCTACTTCTGAATATTCATGATGAGATTAACATCTTAACTCTGACTGTATAATACTATAAATGTGGAATATTTTGTAGATAAAATTCGATGGCTATAATTCTTAAAAACATCATTTAGGGCCTCAAAATGGTTTTAGAAGTATAGGAATAGAAAAACTACCAAAAATAGTAAGTTTTGCTACAATTATGGAAACTAAAAGAAAAAATAGTCATTAGGAGAATTTTGAGGTCTAAAATGGGCCTCCTAAGAAAAATGTACAACAAAAATAAACTTTATAAGAACAAATAGGATTCAAGATGACGATGTCAACTATGGGGGATGATTCACCATTTATGGCTTAAAAAAATAAAAATAATAAAAAATAATAAAATAATAAAACTACTTTTTCAACTCGTATTTTCAACTTATCTCCCTAAGGTTTTACTCAAATTTCGAGTGGGAGTACTTTTTGGATACAAAATTTAATTCCTCATCCAAGTAGTACCCATGTTGCATACTTTTGATGGACCCTACTACACAAAAAATGAGAAATATTTGAAAAAATGTGTTTGCAATCACATTTTTCATGTATTTCTCATTTTTTATGTAGCAGGTTCCATCGAAAGTATGCAACATGGGTACTCCTTGGATGAGAAATCAAATTATGCATCCAATGAGTGCTTTCGCTCAAAATTTGAGTAAACCCATAGGGAGATAAGTTGAAAATACGAGTTTAAGAAATAGTTTTTCTTTTTTCCCCTCTAAAATTTGATGATGTAATCAAATCTTATATTATTATTTCCTCTATTGTTTTATAATTTCCTTAGGAGGCCCATTTTGGGCCTCAAAATTCCCCTAATAACAATGATGGGGGTCCAAGTGGAATAGGCAGGTGGCCACCAATATCCTCCTGGATCACCTTGTAGACGCGAGATCCTCCCTTGAACTATACCGAGGTATGTTTATTATGCTTATATTTTGGTTTAGGTGACATGGTATACTTGCAGGAAGTCAAGGGATCAAAGATGACAAGAAATATGGTAGATTACAATTCACGATACTCTCCTTACGGATTAGATGATAAGCATCGTGATGAGAATTCCCCTCACATAGCAGACACATTGAGGATTTTTAAGGAAGAAATAAGGAGTTGTAAAGCAGATAATGAAAATATCATTCAATCACATGAAAGGCTTTCTAGGGCATAGGAGAAACAAGAAGAGGTCAATGCAGTTATTCTTCAGAGTTTGTCAAATTTACAGAGAGAGGGACCTCTTAGAATCAGTCGAGGATAGGAGGAAAGGATGAATGGGTAATATGGTAATAGGTCTCATGGTTGGCACAGGTCGAATAGGGATGACACGATTAAATATTCAAGGTTATTGGATCCACCAGATATGAGATGTAATGGATACAAGTTCCATTCTAGTTCTGTTTCTGAAAGGTATCATTGTCATCATAGTTATCATCCTTACAGGAGGAATAATAGGAAATATTTTTTAGACGAGTTCAAGAAATCCAAGCCACCTACATTTGATGGAGATTTGAAGAAGTCGAAAGATGGAGAGGCATGGTATCTTGGGATGAAGAAGTTCTATGAGATGAATTATTATATAGATGATCCAGGTGGATATTGGTGGCCACACACCTATTCCATTTGTACCCCCACCATAATTTCTTTCATTTTTTCAGTTTCATCATAACTTACTATTTTTAGGCTTTTTTCAGGTCTTGAACTTCCGGAGCCATTTTGAGGCCCTAAACGACGTTTTTTTGTGAACACCAGGAGCAACATGAAATTTCCTTCGCTGTTTCTCATTCAAAATTTTTAGTACATGGATAGATGTTTCTAACAAGGTATTAAGAACGCAAAACAGATATCATATGCCAAATTTATGTCCCTGGGAAGTTGATGTGCCAATTTACCCAAACAGGGCCCATAGTTTTGGTGCTTCATCTCCTAGGGTTAGGTTTTTGGATTTTTAGGGCTTTACATTGTTTCTAAACAATAAATATGCCTTTGAGCCTCATTTTAACATACTTCAGAGGCATGTAGCTACCACATCTCTTCTCTGAGATAAGTTATCATTGCCCTAGCTAGTTTATTTCCATTATGTCTGTAAACATATTTCAATTATTTGATATTAATGAAATGAAGTATAATTTTCATCGCATCCCTGTGTTTGTATTTATTTTTGTATATTATTATGTTCTTGCATAAATCCATATCAGCGGTATCAAAGCGGTCTTCCCTTTCTTTGTTTTTATTTTCATGTCCCCAACAAGGTTAGGGTATAAGGAGTTAGAGCTTGATTTGGTTGAACCCTTGCAAGATCAGCCTTGCAAACCCCGACAACCTCCCATGGCAGAAGAAAAGAAAGATGAGGGAGCAGGAGATCCTATCAAAATATTGCTCGAGGAGGCCCTCGAGAAACAAAGGAACGTGATGATGGATAAATTTTCCCAAATCCTTCAATGACTGCCCACTGGCTATGCATCTACATTCAGTAGCCACTCTGGAGAAGCCACTCCATTCAAGGTACAAGTCAACTTTGATATTCCTATATTTAAATGACAGATATATGTAGATGTCATAGATAGATGGTTGAATTTTTTGGAACGGTATTTCTCAACCCATGATTTCTCTGACCGAGAGAATATTATTTTTTCACTCCTCAAAGTCACCCCCTATGTCAAATACTGGTGGGAAACCAGCTGTGAGAAAAAATACGGGAGGGAACACTCTAGGTTCTGAGTCCCACCCACCTAGAATTGATTTCGATATGACATCAAGGATCAATACTACCTCGCGGGGAGCTATGAGGAAAATTACATCCAATGGACCATGCCGCGGCAGCGAAGGCATCAAGATATGCACGAACTGATGAATTTGTTCCATACCCTGTGCACAAAGTTGGGTATTAAATATTCAGAGATTTATTTGGTGCTCAAGTACTACAGTTGTTTTCACACATACATTTCCAAGGTCAAGGAGAAATTTGAGTATAAGAAGAGAGACTTTGGATCCGTGAATCTGAAGCCAAGGAAAGGCACCCCCAAACAATAGAACAACGAGAAAAGCTAAAGCAGGGAAACTCAGAAAAAAACCACAAATACAAATAAGGAAATGAGGAAGTGGTGTGAATTTCATAGCATCCCCACTCACAACAAAAACGAGTATTAAGCCAACCATTCGCTAGTGGCTGAACTGAAGGCACCCGAATCAAATGCATGTTCTGATCCTGAGTCAGAACCATAAAAGGGAAATGAAAAAGGGAAGTAGATCATTGATGTGGATCCCAATGCCATTTTTTCCACCACCAAGCTCTAGAGGGAGCATCTCGAGGATCCAAAGGAGTGGGAGCACCTCTTCCATTCGCAGATGTGGGTAAAGGGTTCTCCACTGCAATTCCTTGTCGATAGTGGAAGCCAAAAGAAACTCATTTAAGCATAGGTCGTGAAGCCCCTCAGCCTACGGACCATAGCACACCCACAACCATTAAGTGGCTTCACCAAGGAAGATATCTTTGCATCCGCCAATAGTTTCACCTTTCGTACAACATCAAGCCATTCGCGGATGAGGTATTGTGTGATGTAATATTCCCAAATGGGAAAAGCAGGAATATAGCTCATAATAATGGAGATAGTAGAAAGTATTAACACATTACATGTGAGACAAATGATAGATCTATGGTATTATGTATAACAGCAATAAATAAGTACAAGATCTTGGGGATCAAGCCCCTCAAGATAGGCAAAAGAAGCCTCCAATGCCAAAATGCACCCAAAACATGTAATACACTGCTACAAAAACTATTGAAGCAAGCACAACATAGTTTTAGTGACTAATATTCTAGCTGTAACATAGATATAAATGGATCTAAAAAGAACATGCTCATACATGGCCAAAAATGGAGATCTATGCTCCTCAACACTTTTCCAAGACAACCCAGGATGGGTTTCTAGAAATACACTAAATATGAATGGTGGATGTAAAGCCTTAGGGCTGAAGATGCACTGAAACTAAAGCATATAGAAGTAGGTGGTTGAATCTGATGTAGATCTAAAAGAACTCCTCCAAAAGGACTCTCTCAATGAAGGGTTGATCCCTTCAATGGAAAGAAAACTACTACTGTTGAGGAAACTGTTGCTGTTGGAAATTGCTACTTTTGAGGAGAAGAACCATGTGAAAAAGGCTATTAGAGTGCTCAGAATGATCTATGATTTTAGCCATGGCTTCTACTCAAAAAACCCAGAAAACCTAGAAATGGTTTGGTCAGATTTTAACTTCGGCTTTTCGGCCATTTTTTGGTTGCCCACTGCAACAACTCACTAAAATAACACAGATATGGACTGGAATTGTGTTGTAGGGGATAGAATCACCTTAACCTGATGCCAAATATATCAAATAATCCCAAGGGGCTCCTTTACTGCCCTCCCAATGGAAGGAAACCTTCCTCCACTGCAAAACTAGCTCAGAAAACACCCAATACAATCCTCCATTGCTGCACCCTGCAACTCAGAACATCTCTCAACAGAAACAATGCTCTACCACAAGACTGAAGCTTGGTCTAAAACCTGAATTTCCAAATGTAGTGCAAACTCCTCCAAGAGCTTCTCAATGGAAGAGGTGGGATTCCCAATCAAGAACACTCGATGCTAAACAACACTCAATCTCAGCTAAACAACTAGAGAAAGATATATGTCTAAACATACTATATAATCTAAAACATAATATGTTAGGGTCCCATTATTTGGCTGATTGGCAAGCCAAATGACAGTGTAACATCAAACCAGTCTTTGGAGCCAAAGGACCTAGCCTTCCTGGACTCAGAGAGGGCTCTCTCTATTTGTGTAAGGGATATCTGTGTGTTTGCTTATTGTGTTCTGATTTTAAGCTAGTTATGAAGTAGGTTTTTTGGTTTTTGTTTTTAGGTTGTGAGGGATGAAACTGATCAACGATATAAGATAGGTAAAAATATGTCAGATCAACTGGGCTATGGGGTCGAAGAGGTCAAGAAAGCTAACAGATGCTGATACAAGGTTGTTGAAGGGCTGATTTGATTCGAGGTAGAAAGGATCTTTGGGAAAAATGGAATAAGATGGACATCAAGTTGTGAATAACAAAGGATTCCAAGCATAACTAGTTTAATAGCTGACATAAACATGGTAGGGAAAACCATTAATCATGAGAAATGTAACTATAAGCTAATCAATACATAGAAATAAACATTCAAGCCATGCATAGAGATATATAACTCTCTAACTTTGGGAAATGGCTATTAGACTTTGGGGAAATACACTTAAGATGTTCAAACAACTCAAATCACTATGCCGGAACACCTAAACACAATACTTCAAGTTATTGGGCACTTTGAAAACAAGATTGCATAGTCTTAGGCAAAGGGCAAGATCAGAACAAGACCTCTTTGGTTCAACAAATGACAATCTAATCAGTCAAAGAGAAATTTCATGGATGGAGCTATGGCTAGCAATGAGTAAGCAGGGCATACCGTAAATCATACTTAGCATGCATAAAACCATGAATGAAACAAGAAACAATATTCTTAAGTTATTAAAGAGCAATCAAGAATTCTTTAATGTGACTAAGAATGAAGAAAACATGGAAACTATGAAGAAACAGGAAATTTGAGGTGCCTCCAAGGGCATGTCTCAAATTTGTTCTCTAATTTTCTATAGCAAGCAAGAAACATGGATTTATGAATGAAAACTAGGAAACAAAACAAAGAGAGAGACACTATACCATTCTACCAAGTCATGGAATCCAATAACAATCCTCTTTCATCATCCAAGAACATCCAAGAGACTATCCAAAAGCATGAGACAAGTATTTCTTCCAAAGCTTATATGACCATATATTTCTTCTATCATCAAGTTTAGCCTTGTTTACAATGAAAGCCTTTGGAATATATAGGCTCAAGTGAGGAAAACCTCTTAGTCCAATTTGCACTCTCATTGGCCTATCCAAAATATCTAATCTTTTTCTTGAGGCTTTGCAAAGCCCAAGGCACAAAATATCTCATAAAATATCTAAAAAATGCTAAAAGAGGGAAATAAATTTACTTTTTCATAACTTCTCATGTGCAAAAATAGCTAAACGCACATGAGGAAAAAGCAGTTTTTAAAGGTTCAACTTTTACAAAAATACTCAAAAATTACATCAGCAAAAGGTCCCTTGACTTTCCGGCAACTTTTGGCAGCCTTCCCGATGTTGAAATGAAGCTCATGATAGCTCGTTGGAAAGATATGAGTGTCTAAGTTCTGGAGAAACTATAATTTTCCCAATCTGATGCTTGGAAGTCCTCCAAAAATAGGCCTGTGTGTAAAAAACAAAAAAAAATAAGGTTTGCTGATAGAGCGGGCAGAGTGTAGAAAAAGCGAGCATTTTTCACCATTTTGGGGGTGAAAATGATCTTCAACTGTCCTGAAAATATTTGAGTGTGTGCTCCTAAAATTATGGCATCCAATGATACCATTCTCCTCCTTTGATGATCCCCCAAACTGAAATGGCGAAGCCCATGAGTTTTGGCCAAAAACCCAAAAATGCCAAAAAAACCAAAATATGTCGAAAATTGCCCAAAATTGGTGAGCATGACCCTCAAGGGTTATCAGCAACATGTTGTGAAGCAAAGGCCAAAATCTAAAGTCTTGATGTGTCTTTCCTCACTTTCTGTGCTGGGCACTTCCCTTTAGCCTCCTTGATCTTTTCTTAAGCAGCATTCAACTCGCGCCAGGCAAACTAATTTAGCTTTTTATAATGCCTTGTCATTCTCCTTTGAAGGTCAAAATCTCTGTTTGCCTTCTCCAATTTCTTCTCCAAGTGGTCATTTAATCTCTCAAGCCATGCCTCCTTATTGTTCTCTATCTCCTGTTCAAACAATGCAGTGAGAGGAGTAGATTGGAGAAGGTCTTTTTCCTATTCTTTTTGCTTCTCAAGGGCCTTCTTAAGCCCCATGGTTCTAGGCCTCTTTCGCCTAGGCTGATCTTTGCCTTCACTTTTATTGAACTCACCCATGATTTCTTCCAACCTCACTTGGGCTTTGGAGGCCTCCTTCTTGTACTTGGTCGCCCGTGTCTCATAAACAGCCATATGGACACTCATTTGCCTATTTTGGATTTGCAGAAATTGATTGAAATTCCTTGCCCTATGAAGATCATCCTTCAATGCATCAATTTGGCTTTCTCTATGAATCAAGAGGCTTTCTAGAATCTAGGCCTCATTATCACTATCATCGCTTTGGATTTGGATGATGTCGAATTCACTCTCATGTTCATGACTGCCTTCCTCTTTACCCTTCCTTTTGCTTTGGGTGGCTATTCTAGTGCTCTTCCTCCTAGGCAAATCAATCATGGGCTTCTTTGGCAATTTTCCTTTACTTCGAAGGGCCCTTGTCACATTTGGAGTGACAACCCTAGGAACTCTCTTCTTTGTTGTTTGGGGCTTGGCATTTTTAGGAGAAGAGGGCTTGGCCCCTTTACCTTTGTCGCCTTGCTTCTCTTCTTCTTGAGTTTGTTGTTCTTCTTGAAGAGGCCGCAGTTCCTGAGGAGGCTATTATGTATCATATTTTGGCTGCCCTTGCTCATCACTGTCATGTTGCTCCTGTTCAACGCTATCATGCTACCCCTGTTCAGTCTCTTTTGGTTGTTGTTTGTCCTCTTTTGATTGTCCTTGCTCATCACTATCATGCTTCTCTGTCTCACCCTCACTGTGTTGTTGTTCCTCATCACTGTGATGTTGCTGAGTGTCATTATAAGGTTGTTGTTCACCCTCATCATGAATCTTCTATTCACCCTCATCACTGTCATGCTGTTGTTCAGCACTTTCCTCCTCCTCCCCTTGCTGCTGTTCAACACTTTCTTCTTTCTGCTCATGTCCTTCTTCCTCTTGTTGGTCACTTTCTTCACCATCTTCATGCTCCTTTGTTTGTTCCGTAGTAAACTTGAGCCCTTTAGGAATAGTTCTGCTAGAAGAAGGTGAGGGATGATGAGTAGGAGGTGTAGGGGATGTATGGACTAGAGGGATAGTGGAGAAATCCGGATGAGTGATGAAAACATCCCAAGAGACCTCTCTCTTTTCAAGCTGATGAAGGATGATGATTTTGATGAGAGAGTGATGGAAGAGAAAGGCTATTTTCTGTGAAGGAGGCTTCTTCTAGAAAGTGGAGGCCATTTTCTCAATGCTCTTGTGTAAGAAGAAAGGAAGATTAGCAATCTGGCCCTAGTGAAATGCATGAGCAGTCGAATGTGATATGCATAAATTCGGGAGAATCTTCCCTCACAAGTGAATTAATTCATGATAATCTTCATGAGAGGGGCGTAGCTGACTAAAAGATATGAGAAAGGGAAAATAGAAGGACATGAGTCTCTGTGCTCAGGCTTTAGGAAGGGCTTGTAATCATCTGAGTCCAAATGGCTTTGTTTAAACCATTTCTCACCAATATAGGGGATTTTAGTGGCCTTGGAGATGGATCTTGGGGAGAACTTGAAGTCAAGGCCTGCCAACTGGAAATGCTTGTCTCGAAACCTCAAATCGCAATGGTGTGTCAAAGGAGAAAAACTCTTCACCTCTTGCACCCTTTGACAAAAATATAAACACCCGACCTCATGGAAATTGAACAAGACTCATGGGTGTGCATTCACTTCTTCAGTGGAAATAGGTTCATATATCTTATGCAATCCACTCCTACTATCCTGCCTGGGAGGCATCTTGTTATGGATGCTCTCTGCAAAACCAAATTGCCTCAAAAGGATTTCAAGAATGTTTTTTCAAACAAAACTCTGTCTTCTTTGTAAATCACTGTTTTGATCAAGGCGAATTTGTTTCAAAGCTATGTAAAATGTTTTCTTTGCTATTAGGTCCTTGCTCCTCTCAAAACACTTCTCTTTCCCCTTTGTATGCCAATCAACAAGTAAATTTAATAATAAGCACACAGTCAACAAAAGATACACAGTCAAGTGATTTATGTGTTTTTGTAAGGTCACATGGCTCTAGGTGTTTTGAGGACAACAGGACAGACTTGTATTTTAGACAAAGGCAAAACAAAACTCCTCCCAATCAAAACACTCTCCTTGTCTTCACTGTTTTCTCACACAGATTTTGACAAACACCTCCAAATGGCAATGAAAGCTTTACACACTAAGGTCTGTTTATGTTCAAAGAGGCAGCCCTGACTTTTCTCTTTACCACACCGAGGAAAAATTTGAAATGACAAAACACTTGTAGAATGAGTACTGCTGTTTGAAAATAGCCCACTGTTTTACTTTTCAAAACCTATCTTTCCTCCCTTTAAACAATACCTCCATCTTTAAACATTATTTTGAGGGCAGTTAATTGGGTCCTTTTTCATCCATCAAAATACACTACTTTTACTATGACAGCGTTGGGCAAACAAAACCATGGCAATTCCGAGTTTCAAACATAAAACATAGCTCCTTATGTTCACTATCTCCTACCCACAGTTAGACAGAAAACCTCTTCAGACTGATTTAACAACTTCATTGACTAAGGTTTGTTTCGTAGAAAAAAAGAGAAAACAATGGTTTTTTGCTTTTTACCCCACAGAGATGCCTTTGAAATAGCAAGGCACTTATACAAGGATCAGTACTGCTGAAGTTAGTTTTACTGCTTTGTTCTTCAAACCTTTTTTTTTCTCCCTTCAAACACTGCCTCTACCTTTCCACTTGTTTTGAGGGTATTTGTTAGGTTTTTTGACAACAGTAAGAAATCCACTACTTTACTATGACAGTGTTGGGCAAACAAACCATAGTAATTTTGAGCTTTTAAACAGAAAACACCATTCTCCCTAACAAACTCAACATTGTGATTTACACCATGAGTTTCATCCCTTTTTCCACCACTTAACAGGTTTGAATATACCAAGGGGGCACATAAATACCTTGAAGATTGATGGTGGCATTTTTTTTTGAGGAAATGAGCGGCTTCAAAGCTTGTTGGAGGCATTTGGATCGTGTAAAATGTGCACGGCACGTTCAACTGGGAGAACGCCGCACAAAGAAAGGGATTCTGGGTCATTGTCGGGCGGTCATGACCGACGCCTACAGGCGCGCCGCGCAGCAGTGGAGTCCTGTGGAAAAAGTTCGCTTGAACACACCGCACAATGCTACAGGCACGCCGCACGGTCAAAAACCCTTGAAAACTCTGCAATCTTGCTCGAAAGCTTCTTCTTTGGTAGAGTAAACAACAAGGGGAGTTTTCTTGTGTTTTGGTAATGCAAAATAGATATGAAACGGTCCTTAAACCTTTTTGAAAGTGAAAAAGCCAAGCTCTCTTTCACACTTGCTTGGTGAGGTTTTTTGAAACCTTTGAAAATCTTTTAACGACCCTTTGCACCAATCTTTTGACAAAAAGTGGAGTTGGACATTTGAAAAAGGAACATAGTGAGGAATTCTATTTAGATGAAAAAGGCTTTGTTTAGGACTTTCCAAAACTCCTCTACTGCATTTTCACTGTGCTTTTTAAAACAAGAAACTCTGCCACTGCTGTCTTTTTAATGATATTTTCAACATGGAAAATCCGCTCAAAAACATATCAATTACTGGTGAAGCATTTTTTTTTTCCATCTGCAAGGATATGACCTATTTCTTTAAACTTGGTTGATAGTTCCTGCTTCTGCTGCTTTAAAGGTGATAATGCTCACTATGAGGCTGATCCAAACTGTTAGGTGCTTTTTAAGCTCCTCTTCTGACTGTGGGTGTAAAAAACTCAGTTGCATTCGCACATTCTTTACCATCCTCCGTTCATCAAAAGGGAACTTCATTTAAACCTCTCCTTTTACTCAAAATGAAACAGTAAAGTACCTTTGACCTTTTTCATAAGGGAGATGCCTTTACCTGTAATAGTGACATGCCTTATTGGCTTTGAAAGTTTTTCAGAATCCTTTGAAAAGCAATCATCACTCTTAGGCCTGTGTCATGACATCATCTCTCAACCACTTATCAACTCTGTTTTTTTTAAAGGAACAGAGATTAAATGTTAAGCCTGTTCATCAAGGAGATGAGTTTTTGTAACTTTTAAGGAGATCACACCCCTCAGCAAAGTTTGTACACTTCTTGGCTCCAGACTGCCTTTGAAAGCAAACTCTGATAGGAGATATGCCAACTTCTTTGATATTTTATAGCGCTGATGATTTTCCTTTGTTTTTTGACATGATTTCCCTGTTCAGAAGCTTTCAACTGTCTTCTGCTACTCTTACCATTTGTCTCTCAGTCAGTGAAAACCCTAGAATCAATCACTGCTCTAGCCCTCTGCTTATAGATGAAGGAGGCCTATTTTGAAAAATGCTTGGTTTCTTTTCAACTTCTGTCTCAGTCAAAAGAAGGATGTTTGATGAACCTAATGATAGTGGTTTCCCTTTTATATGTTGGCAAAAGTTAGTTAGAGGCTAAGACTATTGGATTCCTTTTCTAGGCATCTGTTTAACAATATTTCCTAATTGATGATCAACCCATTAGCTTCTCCTTGTAACTCAATCACAATGGAGCTTATGAAAATCATTTTTAAAACCCACTACTTTGCCTTTTCCTTTGATCATCATTTTCATGCAGAGACCCTCAGTTGTTGTCTCACTGTTCAAAAAAATTTGCCTTACAGTCAGTGCAACTCTTAAAATCAAACTTTGTCCATTTTCCCTCTGCTTATAGATGAAGGATGCACTCTTAACCTTCTGCTTGTAGATGAAGGAGGTTCTTCAGTCTTCAAAAACCATCTTCTTATAGATGAATGAGGTTTTTCAGTCATGCCATCTCACCAGCCTTTAACAGTGTTATTTTTCCTTTCACTATCTTTTCATACTTTGATTGTGATCGCAGGAGCTTAATGAAACAACTCTCTTCTCTATAGCTGCATCCCAAGCTCAAGATCACATTGAGAAGCAGATTTCTTCTCATGTGGAGCCAAATATTGTCTTCTAGGATGCTGGTATGCCTATGTCCTTGAAAGATCCATTAGAACACTGTAAAAACACCTAAAACCAGTTTGACCTATGGTACAGTATTGCTGAGACTTGAGGGTGTATTAGTGGCGCGACCTAGGGCTATAACCAAATTTATTTGCAGAATGGGAAGGTCTGTTATGACTGGTCTATAACAAGTAGAGGTTCTTTGGCTTTAGAGTGGTTTTCCAAGGGAGAAATACCTAAAGCACTACTACCTAACTTAGGGGAGACATTTTGGACAGATTTGGATTGTTTCTTTGGAGCTGATGGGAAAACTAGTATGGCTGAGGCTAGATAGGACTTTGACAATGAGGTTTCATCTCGTCATGGGCAGACTGAAAGGTAAGAGGGAAAAAAAAGTTTATGGGTGTTTTCTAGCTGGCAAATTTGACAATTTTTTAGATCAGCTGCTAGAAAACTTGGCTGTTACAACTAGTCATCATCAACAAGTGAAATATACTGATGACTAACATAACATATCATAACATGAATAATATGGCTACCATCCTCTTCCTTATATAAGAAATGAGCTTCCAAACCCTAAGCCCCATCTATTAATGACACTACTTCCATGCAATGTGTCTCCATCTAAAATTGCGTTGTCTCTCCATAAATGTCCACTCCTCCATGACAATGTTGTTGATTTGGTCAAAGTTGACCCAGTCTACATGCTCTATCCCCTATTCACACCTTAGGGTGCTTTATTAAGCTGAAAAGATGATCCACTTTCACATGAGAAGTGGTTTTATTCATAATAAAGAGATTTATGGGTCTCCCTACCCGCTTATTTGCCAGACAAGAAAGAAAAAATAGATTTTAATATTCCAATTAGATACATGCTAATTTAGGAATATTACAATCCTCTCCTCCCAAATGTTGCTTTTCCTCAAGCAACTGCAAGGATAGATCTGCAAAATATAGGGGACCTTCATCCCCATGTGAAGCTCCGTCCTCCAAGATATCATCCATATGAAATGAATCACCCTCCAGAATGTTAATTCATAGAAAAAATCCTCCCATGTAAGAGGATCATCCCAAAGACATAAGTCAATCATATGGCTCCCTTCATAAGGAAACAAGTGATGTAATATAGCAGCCATATAATGTCCCATGCTCCCCTTGAAGCATGAATAAATGTGGGAAGTTTCATTCCCAATGGACACTTCCAACCAATGTGTCATCCCTCCAATCATGTCCCCAATAATAATAATAACATCATCAACATATGGGATCAAAACCAGTGGTACATAGATAATCAAATGCAATAATGGAGGTGGATCATAGTCCCACATGTGGAACTAGTGCAGTATATCTCCTGACTGCATCAGATAGTGATATGGTAAGTGGTTCCCCACCACTTACTTGCTGCCCAAGTTTTCTCACAATGGTTGAAAAGGTGAGAAATTTTTGGTGCTTTTGGAGTGCACCCACAGTGATACAACATCTCCCTATATCCTCCAAGGGAGTGGCCATGTTCAGAAATTTTTATGGCCCAAAGTTGAAAATGAAGTTTATATGGAAGAATGATCCTCCCTGGAGCAATGGCCTACATATACATGGTAAAGGAATGTAAATAATCATTAAATGAAACATCATGTACATAAGCATGTTCCTTACTAAGATTTCTGCTCATACAAATGGAGTGGTCCATAGATAGATCCCCTCATTCCAAAAGAGGAAAGAGGTGGTTGTAATAACTCTTCCATAGAGCTATGTATCTCCACCATCTCCACATGATCCATGCATCTTCTAAAATTTTGATATACCTCCTCTTCAAAGCCTTCCCAAGTGTAGCTCTCCATGATGGTGTTGTAGGCTCTCATGGAATAAGTGTGGCTGAAGAAAAATTCTTCATAAGCTCTTTGTAGTAGCTTCTCCTTGAGCTTGGAATCTATAGAGAATAAGATCCTACCATGATAGTAGATGACCTCATCTTGGACTGAATAGACCTCTTCATGTAGCTGGTCATCAAGTATCATGCATGTGAAAAGATCCTTGGAATAATCCACCAATAGCTAGGATTTCCAATATGGATCTATCCTCCAAAGTGACAACACTGATGATCTGTCATAGAAAGAATTTTTCATGTATTTTTCCTTCTCTTTGACATCTCCCATGCCAAAGTGACATATTGGAAGGCTACTATCCACCCCTTGCTTCTCCTTTCTCAACAGAGAATCTGAAATGAGAGTAGGTAATGATGATGTTGGGAGAATGTCTCCCTCCTCCTTGAGTCCACCCAAGACTCTAAGTGATGTACAATGATCTCCCAATGCTCCCAGTTCTCCTGGATCTATGAGTGGTGCAACATGTTGAGAGAACTCTTTGATCCTCCTCCAATCAGGGGGTATCCCTACTGGAATGCCTCCATGTAATGAAACATCAAGGCCTAGAGTAGGTTTTATATGAGTGGACTGATTTGTCCCTGCCCTCACTATGCAAATCCTATTTCCAATCACTGGATGCTAGCCCTCCTCATCTTCTCCTAACTTCATCAAGATCTCATAGTCTAAGGTGTTTTCTTCAAATGTAATCAACCCATGTACACCCAATATCTCCTTGGTTTCAAGAGTCTTGATCACAAAATGATGATCTATCATAGTGTGTGTCCCCAAGACTATATTCAATGTTGGAAAACACTTCCTCCATTGTTTTCTTTCATTTCCTATCAACATAGACACATGTTGCTCCTGACCTTCATATGTCAGATCCCTTGGAACTTCTTGCAAAGATACAAGAGCTCCTCTAGTAGAAGCAATTGCTTCATCTCCATCTCCAAATAGAAGTAGATTTCCTCCTGCTATCACAGTGCTAGAGGATCTTTCCATCTCTTCCTCTTCCTCCTCCTCATCGATGGAGAATACCTCATCATTAAGAGATCCTTTGTCTTGATATCCTCTTGAAGAAGGAATCCTCATGTCTCCTTCTTGAGAAGAAAGTTCTTGCTGAAGTGGGGCCTTTGCCCTTGGCAAAGCATGTTGCAGATATTTAACTCCCTCAAAAATGTTTTGAAATGGAGTTGGCTTCATGGATCCTTCCAACTCATGAAAAGGCTCTAATTTCTTGGGCTTGGTTTTCTCTCCCAAGGCAGTTTCAGATTGTTTAAATAAAATATTTTCACTAACCTCATAGTGAACTTTGCATAAGTGGATATATTTGCATTATTCAATGAATAAGATTCAAATAACCACCAGGAATAAGCCTTACCTTCAATATGCAGCGCTTCTACTCTAATGGCTTCATCTTCTGAAACTTGGTGCAACTGGAAATATGTGTCTAGCTTCCTTACCCAAGCCTTGGCTGTTCTCTTGGGTGACCCATCAAAATTAGGTATAAAGAATCTTCCCAAAGTGTGCTACATGCACCTTCTTCTTCTACTGTAGTTATTGGGTCTTCTATCTTCCTTGATTTGACAAAACCCTTGGAAGCTTAGATGCTCCTTGAATCTTCTAGACTTAGATTCATATCCTTGGAGATAGTCACCAAGAGTCTCCTCCTTTGGTGTCTCTCCTTCTTCTTCTTCTCTTGCCAAGAATGTAGGCATGGTACCACGTTGTAGATCTGATTGTGTGGTGAAATTCTCACACACATAATATGAAGAACTGGAGCTTTCTTCATGTGAAAATATTCTTAAGGGACCTTCATGTCTTTCCCTCCTCATTCCCTTGATTTATCTTTTAAGCTCATGCATAGTTCAGAGAAGAAGTTGTGAAAACCTATTTCCCTCCATTTATCCAAATAATGGAGACTTGCCTTTGTCTCTTCTTCGAGCCTTCTATAATCTGTGAGAAGCTTCTTCTTCTTCTGATAACATAGATGCAATGTCTTCACAGGCTGAGCCAAGATTATGTTCTGATACCACTGTAATATTCCCAAATGGGAAAAGCAGGAATATAGCTCATAATAATGGAAATATTAGCAAGTATTAACACATTACCTATGAGCCAAATGATAGATCCATGGTATTATATATAACATCAATAAATAAGTACAAGATCTTGGGGATCAAGCCCCTCAAGATAGGAAAAAGAAGCCTCCAATGCCAAAATGCACCCAAAACATGTAATACACTGCTACAAAAAGTACTGAAGCAAGAAAAACACAGTTTTAGTGACTAATACTACAGCTCAAACATATATATAAATGGATTTGATAAGATCATGCTCATAGAGGGCCAAAAATGGAGATCTATGCACATGTGATGTTGCTCCTATTGATGTGTCTGATGTATTATTGGGCCAACCATACTTGTGAAAGCGACATGATTTGTATCAGTATACATATCGTATTGTTGTTATTACTTTGGAAAATAAATTTTACATGATACCAGAGGTAGTAACACCTCCTTTCATGTCTTTGACTGCTGCAAAACAATGCAGTAAGATTATTTCCAAAACAAGAATTTATTTTCAATACAATTCGCCCATAGGGAAAGAAGAAGATTGTGGCCACGACTTCAAAATAGGGCTCCCCTACATGGCAGTAGCAGATGGAAAAAGTCGTGGAGGAATACGAGGACATTTTCTCCTCACGCATAAAGGTTCCCCTACACTGTCAGGTCAATCACTCCATTGATCTGACCCCGGGTGCGCCACCAACTTATGTTGCCATACCTCATGAGACCACACATAAAAAATCCACACATGTACTCTCTAACACTGATAAAGAAACCAAATTTATTTAATGCATCTAGCATGTCTGCCAGCAGGTCCACGACATCTGCAACAAATCCAATACCAAGTACAAATAGCACCATGATCAACATCAAGTGCCACAAAAATTCCAGGTGGGTGAGAAAGTAAGGCTACATTTGCAGAAGGATCTCCTTGTTGGACCCCAATGCAAGCTTCGCCCACTCTGATATGTGACATACACCATCACCAAGGCAAGTGGCTCACCGGGGACTAAGTTCAACATAATTTTCCTCATCTAACAGAGGAACTCAACACAATGGGGACCATTGCTTCCTAAGGAAGGTGGAATGATCCAGGTGGATATTGGTGGCCACCCACCTATTCCATTTGGACCCCCAACATCATTTCTTTCAGTTTTTCAGTTTCAACACAACTTACTATTTTTAGTAGTTTTTCGGGCCTTGAACTTCTGGAGCCATTTTGAGGCCCTAAACTACATTTTTTTGGAAAATTGAGAGCAACATGGAATTTCCTTTGATGCGTCCCACTCAAAATTTGTATTCCTTGGATATATCTTTCTAACAAGGTATTGAGCATGTAAAACAGATATCATATGCCAAACTTATGTCCTCAGGAAGTTGATGTACCAATTTACCCAAATGGGGCCCATAGTTTTGGCGCTTCATCTCCTAGGGTTAGGTTTTTGGATGTTTAGGGTTTTCCATTGTTTATCAACAATAAATAGGCCTTTGAGCCTCATTGTAACATAGTTCAGAGGAATTTAGCCACCATATCTCTTCTTGGATATAAGCTACCATCGCCCTAGCTATTTTATTTCCATTCTATCTATAAACATATTTAAGTTATTTGATATTGATGAAATTAAGTGTTATTTCCACTGCATCTCTATGTTTGTGTTTATTTTTGTATATTATTGTGTTCTTGATTAATTCCGGATCAGTGGTATTAGAGCGGTCTGCTCTTTCTCTGTTTTTCTTTGCATGTCCCCAACAAGCTCAGGGTATAAGGAGTTAGGGCTCGATCTGGTTGAACCCTTGCAAGTTCAACCTAGAAAACCCCGATGACCTCCCATGGTAGAAGAAAATATAGATGAGGGAGCAAGAGATCCTATCAGAACATTTCTCGAGCAGGCCCTCGAGAAACAAAGGAATGAGATGATGGATAATTTTTCCTATATCCTTCAATGGCTACCCAGTGGTGGCACATCTACATCCAACAGCCTCTCTGGAGGTGCCACTCCTTTCAACGTACAAGTAAAATTTTACATTCTTGTATTTGAAGGCTAGATATATGCAAACATTGTAGATAGATGGTTGAAGATTTTGGAAGGGTATTTCTTGGTCCATGATTTCTCCAACCAAGAAAAGATTATTTTTTCACTCCTCAAACTTGCCCCACATGACAAAGATTGGCGGGAAACCTACTGTGAGAAAAAGGACGCGAGGAAAAACTTTATGTTCTCGGCCAAAACCACATGGAATTCCTTCTGAGACGGCATGAAGGAACAATATTACCCCATGGGGAGCTATGAGGACAACTACATCCAATGGACCATGTTGTGGTAGCAAAGGGATCAAGATGTGCACAAACTGACGAATTTGTTCCATACCCTGCGCACAAAGTTGGATATTAAATATTTAGAGAGACATTTTGTGCTCAAATACTATAGTTGTTTGCATAGATTCATTTAGGAGGAAATGGAGCTCCTCTACATTACCTTATTTGGCATGACATATCGCTATGCCACCAAGATTGAGCATAAATTTAAGCAAAAGAAGCGAGACTTTGGATCCATGAATCTGAAGCCAGGGAAAGGCATCCCGAACCACAGAACAAGGGGAAAAGCCAAAGAGGGGCGACTCAGAACAACACCAGAAATCCAAATAAGGACATGGGGAAGTGGTGTGAATTTCATAATAGCTCCACTCATAGCACAAACAAGTGTTGTGCCAAACAGTTACTGGTGGCCACACTAAAGGCACCCGAATCAAATGCATGTTCCAATCCTTAGTCAGAACCAGACAATGTTGTGTAACCAGCTCCAAAAATAGAAGAAAAGAGATATCAACGCCTTAGAAATAAGCCACTTCGAGGGGGCAACCTCCAATACATTACATAAATGAACAATTCTTGGATTATACAATTTACAAAACCTCCTTTCTATATATAGGAGTCCATGTGGCCATAATGTAATCCTAGTGGGCCACAATGTAATCCTAGCTGACCTAACAATAATAATTTAAGGGCACAATAATAACAAAATGGTGGTTACAAGGGTACAATAATAAAAATAAGTGGGTTACACTAATAACAATAAGGGACTATACTAGTAATATAGGGACCTAACATGCCCCTCTCCTTCAAAAAAGTGTTGTCCTCAATGATTGAGTAGCTCTGGGTGCTTCTGTATAAAATTCTCATCCTCCCATGTAGAATCTTCAGTGGGTAAGTTCTTCCACTTGATGAGATACTCTGAAATTGATCGATTTCGTAGTTGTCGAGTTCTTGTTTCCGTGACCGCTTCTGGTTCCAATATGATTTTTCCTTCCTCATCAAGTTCTGGCAATATTGTTTGAACTGGAAGATTTTCACCTATAACCTTCTTTAAGCATGAAACATGGAAAACTGGATGTACTCGCGAAGAAGCAGGAAGCTCCAATTTGTATGCCATAGTACCAATCTTTTGCAACACCTCGTAAGGACCATAGTACTTTGGCGATAATTTATTATCCTTCTTTGCTTGCTTGAGGGACATTTGTTTGTATGGTTGTAGCCGTAAAAATACCCAATCTCCTACTTCAAAACTTCTCTCGCTACGATGTTGATCTGCCTGTTGTTTCATTCGATTTTGTGCCAAATTCAGGTTATCCTTTAAGAGTTGGAGAACTTCTTGTTGATGCTCGATGTGATCTTCCACTGCTTGAACCTTCGAATTTTCTCTTAAAGATGATGTGATGGATGCTGGATGATATCCATAAAGTGCCATAAATGGGGTCATTTTTGCTGCAGTATGGAAGGAAGTGTTATACCACCATTCAGTGAGAGGTAACCACTTGACCCATTGTGTTTGTTTATCAGATACAAAACAACGAAGATATCCTTCCAAAAATTTATTTACTATCTCAGTTTGACCATCGCATTGAGGATGATAAGATGAGCTATGAGCTAATTGAGTACCCAAACAAGAAAATAACTCCGTCCAAAAATTTCCAGTAAAAATGGGATCTCTGTCGCTCACAATAACCCTTGGGCTTTCATGTAGCTTTTGAATTCTGTCCATAAATGTAGTAGCAACTGTACTTGCTTTAAATGGATGAGATAATGCACAAAAGTGTGCATACTTGGTAAGTCCATCAACTACCACCATGATGACACTCTTTCCTTCGGACTTAGGTAAACCTGTGATAAAATCCATTGAAATCTCCTCCCAACATTGACTTGGAATGGATAAAGGTTGTAGAAGTCACGGGGTCTTAATTGTCTCCACTTTATTCTGCTGGAAAACCAAACATTCCGCCACAAACTTTTGAATATCAGATTTAAGGCCATCCCAAAAAAATTCTTTCTTCACCCTATGGTAAGTTTTAAAAAATCCCGAGTGTCCTCCTAAAGGAGAAGTGTGCAATTCCAAAAGAATATTTTGTTTTAGTTGGGAATTCTTACAAAGATATAAGCGATCTTTGTACCATAAGGAATCATTTTTCCAACTAAATGTATCAGATGTACTAGGATCTTGCCGCAACTTTTGAATGAGTGTCCATACATATTTTTCCTTCTTCCATTCATCTCTTGCTTCGGTTATCCAATCTGGTTGGATAATAGAAATGGCACAAAGAAATGCTTCCACCTCTTCATTCTTTCTTGAGAGTGCATCCGCAACAACATTAAGCTTTCCTTTTTTGTAGATTATTTCAAAGTCATAACCCAACATCTTTGTGACCCATTTTTGCTGCTCTTCTGAAGATAGTCTTTGTTCCAAAAAGTGTTTAAGACTATCATGATCAAGTTTTACCTTGAAGTGTCTTCCCATTAGGCAAGTTTGTCATTTCTTTAGTGCATGCAGTATTGCTAAAATTTCCTTCTCATAAATAGGTTTCTGTAAATACTTTCCTTTGATTGGACGACTTTCAAAAGCAATGGGTCTTCCTTCCTGCATTAAAACTGCACCAATTCCATTTCCTGAGGCATCACATTCCACAATAAAGGTTTTTGTGAAGTCCGGCGTAGCTAAGACCGGTGCTAGGCACATTGCCTCTTTAAGATGTTCAAAGGCCTTAGTTGCTTCAGGAGTCCATGAAAATGCATCTTTCTTCAATAATGATGTTAGAGGTGCTACTATTCTCCCATAATTCTTAACAAACTTGCGATAATACCCTGTTAACCCGAGAAATCCTCGCAACTGCTTTATGGTTGTGGGGACTTTCCATTCCTTAATGGATTTAATTTTGTTAGGGTCTACCTTAACACCCTTGTGAGATACAATATGACCCAGACATTCCACCTCTTGTACTCCAAAGAAACATTTGGATGTTTTTGCATATAATTGTTTCTCCTGCAATAGTTTGAGCACCCTGTCAACATGTTCAACATGATCCTTCCAAGACCTGCTATAGATTAGTATATCATCAAAAAATACTAGCACAAATTATCTAAGGAAGGATTTGAAAATGGAATTCATCAACCCTTGAAATGTAGAAGGTGCATTGGTAAGGCCAAAAGGCATGACCAAAAATTCATAATGACCCTCATGAGTTCGAAATGTTGTTTTTGGAATATCTTCAGTCTTCATTCTAATTTGATGATATCCTGAACGAAGATCCAACTTGGTAAAATAAATTGCTCCATGTAATTCATCCAATAATTCATCAATAACAGGAATGGGAAATTTATCTTTAATGGTGAGCTTATTGAGCTCCCTATAATCCGGACACATTCGCCATGATCCATCCTTCTTGTGTACCAATACTACAGGAGCAGAGAAAGAACTTCGACTAGGTTGAATTATACCCGCCTCTAACATTTCTGCAATCATGCGTTCAATTTCGCTCTTTTGGAAGTAAGGATATCTATAAGGCCGGATGTTTGGAGGAACACTTCCTGGAATCAAATGAATAGCATGATCATGATCACGAATAGGTGGGAGTCCTTCGGGAGTTTCAAACACCTTGGAATGATTGTCCAAGACTTGTTGGAGATCTGCAGAAATAGATGATTTTGATGTTGGAACTTCTAGTGAGCATAATTGTGCAATTACGCCTCGTTGTTCTTTCTTTAGAAGCTTTGTCATGACATTAGAGCCTATTATCTTTCCCAGATTTCCCACAATACCCCATAATTTGACTTCCTTTCCTTCTGAAAAAAATTTCAACAAAAGTTCTTGAAAATTAAAATCTACCATCCCCAAAGATTGTAACCATTGTACTCATAGTACAACATCAGCACCTCCCATAGGAATGGAAAGCATTGGACTGGTCAATACATACTCCCCCATGGTTAGCTTGATATTATGGCATTTTCCAGAGAAATTTATAGTTCTTCCATTTGCAACCATCACTTGACATTATGGTGCTGGGTATAGGAAACAATTTAATTCCTTGGCTACCTTACAATGAATAAAATTATGGGTGCTACCTGAACCAACCAACACTATTAACTTTTTATTCTTGATATGTCCTTCTATCTTGAGAGTTTGAGGAGTGGTAATTCCTGCCAGTGCATTACATGATATGGTCGGATTCATTTCTTCCACTTCTAGGGCTGGTTCATGGTGTATATCCTCTTCTTGTTCATTTTCTTCTTCCTCTTCACAATATATGTAAAATAATTTCTTCTCAGCACACTTATGACCTTTAGTGTATTTTCTATCACAACTATATCAAAGCCCTTTTGCTCTTTCTTCTTCCAATTGTTGTGGTGTCAACCTTGTAGGTTGTGGAAATCTAGGTGTGGCAACACTTCCTTCTTTATAGAATTGAGTGGTAGGCTTCCTTATCGCCATAATTTTGCATTCAACTTTTCTTGCCAACCTAAATGCCTTCTCCAATGAATCTGGTTCCAAAATGTGAACTTCATGTTGTATGTTATCCTTTAAAGTGCCTATGAAGAGATTGATCCTGTGTTCCTCTGGAATATCAGTTACCCTTATATTCAATTTTTGGAAGTCCTCAATGTGCTGGCCCACTAAACCCTTTTGTTTGAGATTTATCAATTGGCTAAAGAAGGTGTTTCTCTTTGTATCCTCATAATGTGCTATCATTTCCTCCATAAAAATTTACCAAGTGACAATATTTTTACGGGAGCAAAGCCATCGATACCATAAAAATGTATTTTGTTCTAAATGTAAAGTTGCAATGCGTACCTTTTGTGTGTTTTGGACGTTATGGAGATCAAAATATTGCTCCATATATAGTATCCATGTTACAGGATCCTTTCCATCAAACTTCCTCATATCCATTTTTGGAATATGGTGGTTCTTCCCACCAACATTAGAGTTTATGAAATCACGATTAACATTTATTTTGTTCTCATCATGAGGTTCTTCTATTATCTTTTCACCATTAGGAAACATTTCTTGTATCAACTTTGTCAAACCTTCTATGTCTGCTTTTCAATCATTCTTCATGTTTTCCATGTTGTATTTCATGTCATCCATCTTAGCTTCCATGCCATTCTTCAAAACTTCCATTTCATTTTTTGTTGCTCTTTGCGAGAGTGAAATTTGTTGCACTTGCTCTTGTAATTTTGATAGATCATGTTGCAATTCTTCAACTTCATGAGTCATAGCAGAGCCTTCTAAAGGCTTAATGGTTGTTGAATTATTTTACGAGGCATATTTTAGAACCCAATACTGATATATATTCTACAATATGCCCTTGGAATCAATTCAAATTGATTCTTCAAACAAGACTTATACAATACGGAAAAAAATACACACCTTTTTCTTGCTTTTGAGGAGCTCGATATTGAAATTGGATTATCTCTATGATTGTAGCACTTCAATATTTGAATTTTAGTAAAAAAATAGCCCTTTAAATTATCTTTCGAATGCCACAGTTCTGACTTGATTTGGATTCTCCAAGACAAAGTTGTGTCCATTCTCCCACAATGACCTAATTATGGATTGGTTCAGTAGAGCGAACTTGTACGACTTGCCACATGTCACTTTTTTGTCCTTAAACTCTGAAATTGATAGAAAAGAAACTACGGTCCATGTCATTGTGAGCACTTTTTATGGCACTCCAATCCGATGCTCAGAGAGAGAGTTATGAATATTTTCCCACGATCACCTCTTTGAGATGAAATTCAGGAGTTTGAAAAAGCACTACATTCCACATATCATATCTCTAAAAATGTTATGAACCAAGCTCTGAAATTTTTTGAAAATTCTCCTTAGGATTTTGGCTTTGCACCCTAAATATTTTAGCTTATGAAACTTCGTAGAAGAAAAGTTATAGCGCAAATGCCACGATAACCTGTTTAGGAGCTTGAAAAAAGACCTAACTTACACAAATCATATCTCAAAAACTATTGTGAACCAAGCTCTGAAATTGTTTGATGATGTTCCTCAGGATTTGGGCTTCACACCCTAATAGTTTCAGCTTCTGAAACTTCGTAGAAAAATAGTTATAGCGAAAATTCCACAATGACCTGTTTGGAGCAGCGAAACCCTAGAATCCAAACCTCTGATACCAAATGTTGTGTAATCAACTCAAAAAATAGAAGGAAAGAGATATCAACACCTTAGAAATAATCCACTTCGAGGGGGAAACCTCCAATACATTACATAAATGAACAATTCTTGGATGATACAATTTACAAAACCTCTTTTCTATATATAGGAGTCCATGTGGCCATAATGTAATCCTAGTGGGCCACAATGTAATCCTAGCCGACCTAACAATAATAATTTAAGGGCACAATAATAAAAAAATGGTGGTTACAAGGGTACAATAATAACAATAAGGGGGTTACACTAATAACGATAAGGGACTATACTAGTAATATAGGGACCTAACAGACAAGGGCAATGCAAAAGGGAAGAAAATCATTGATGCGGATCCCAGTGCCATTTTTGCCACCACCAAGCTCCAGAGGGAGGATCTCGAGGATCCAAAGGAGGGGGAGCATCTCTTCCATTCACAGATGTGGGTGAAGGGTTATCCACTGTAATTCCTTGTCGATAGAAGAAACCAAAAGAAATTCATTTCAACAGAGGTCATGAAGAAGCTCCACCTACCAACCATAGCACACCCGGAGTCATATACCATTGGGTGGCTTCACCAACGAAGATACCTCTGCGTCCACTAGCAGTGCTACCTTTCGTACAGCATCAAGCCATTCACGAATGAAATATTGTCTAATTTTTCTCCTCTTGATGTGTCTAATGTATTATTGGACCAACCATACTTGGGGAAGCAACATGTTTTGTATTATATTAGGCCTCATTCTATTTTTATTACTTTTGGAAATAAATTGTACAGGATACTGGAGGTAGTACTTCCTCCTGCCATCTCTTTGACTACTGCAAAACAACGCAATATGATTGTTTCCCAAACCAAGAAATTTATTTTCATTACAATTCTCCCATAAGGAAAGAAGAATATTTTAGCCACAACCGTGAAATAGGCTTCCCCTGCACAGCAACAACAGATGGACAAAGTCGTGGAGGAATATGAGGACATTTTATCCTCACCCACAGAGGTTCCTCTACATTCTCAGGTCAAGCACTCCATTAATCTAACCTTAGGCATGCCATCACTTGATAATTACATACCTCATACGACCACATAGACAGAATTCACACATGTACTATCTGAGGCTGATAAAGTAACCAAATTTATTGAATGCATCCAGCATGTCCGCTAGCAGGTCCACAACATCTCCGACAAATCCAATACCAAGTACAAGTAGTGCCATGATCATCATCGATCGCCACACAAATTCCTGGTGGGTGAAAAAGTGTAGCTAAATTTGCAAAAAGAGCGCCTCGCTAGACCACACCAAAAGCTTTGCTCACTCAGATATGAGCCATACACCATGACCAAGGCAAGTGGCTCACCAGGGACAAAGTTCAGAAAAATTTTACTCATCTCATGGAAGAACTCAATTCAATGGCGACCATTGCTTCCTAAGGAGGGAGGAATAATCCAGGTGGATATTAGTGGCCACCCAACTATTCCATTTGGAACCCCACCATCATTTCTTTCAATTTTTCAATTTCAGCACAACTTACTAGTTTTAGCAGTTTTTTGAGTCTTGAACTTTCGAAGTCATTTTGAGGCCCTAAACGACCTTTTTTGGGGAAAAATGGGAGAAACTTGAAAGTTTTTTCAATGTTTCAATCTCAAAATTTGTATTCCTCGAATAGATATTTCTAACAAGGTATTGAGCATGTAAAACGAAGATCATATCCCAAAGTTACGTCCTTGGGAAGTTGATGTGCCAATTTACCCAAACGGGGCCCATAGTTTTGGCGCTTCATCTCCTAGGTTTAGGTTTTTGGATGTTTAGGGCTTTCCATTGTTTCTAAAAAATAAATAGGCCTTTGAGCCTCATTGTAACATAGCTTAGAGGCATGTAGCCACCACATCTCTTCTCAAAGATAAGCTACTATCGCCCTACCTAGATTATTTCCATTTTTTCTATAAACATATTTCAGTTATTTTATATTAATGAGATAAAGTGTTATTTCTACTGAATCTATGTGTTTATGTTTATTTCTGTATGTTATTGTGTTCCTGTATAAATTCGAATTAGTGGTATTAGAGCAGTCCGCTTTTTCTCTGGTTTTCTTTGCATGTCCCCAACGAGGTCAAAATATCAGGAGTTAGGGCTTGATCTGGTTGAACCCTTGCAAGATCAGCCTCACAAACCCTGACGATCTCCCATGGTGGAAGAAAATAAAGATGAGGTAGCGGGATATCATATCAAAATATTTCTCGAGGAGGCCCTCGAGAAACAGAGGGATGCGATGATGGATAACTTTTCCCAGATCCTTCAACGAGTGCCCACCGACGGTGCATATACATCCAACAAACACTTTGGAGGCGCCACTCCTTTCAAGGCACAAGTCACCTTTGACATTCCTGTATTTAAAGGCTAGATAGATGCAAACCTCGTAGATATATGGTTGAATTTGATGGAAGGGTATTTCTCGGTTCATGATTTCTCCAACTGAGAAAATATTATATTTTCACTCCTGAAAGCCAGCCCCCATGTCAAAGACTAGTGGGAAACCTACTATGAGCAAAAGGACGAGAGGAAAACCTCTCTTTCTTGGCCAGAAAAACTCAAAATTCATTCCAAGACGGCATCAAGGAACAATATTACCCCATGGGGAGGTATGAGGACATGTACATCTAATGGACCATGTTGCAGCAGCAAAGGGATCAAGATGTGCACGAACTGACAAATTTGTTCCATACCCTGTGCACATAGTTAAGTATTAAATATTTAGAGAGAAATTTGGTGTTCAAGTACCACAACTATTTGCATAGATACATTCAGGAGAAAGTGGATTTCCTTTACATTACCTTGCTTGGCAGAACATATCACTATGCCACCAAGATCAAGCAAGAATTTAAGTAGAATAATCGAGACTTTGGATCCATGAAATTGAAGCCAGGGAAAGGCACCCCCGAACTGAAAAAAAAGGGAAAAGATAAATACAGGTGACTCAGAACAACACCACAAATCCAAACAAGGGCACAGGGAAGTTTTTTGAATCTCGTAACAACTCCACTCACAGCACAGACGAGTGTTGGGCCAAACAGTCACTGGTGGCCAAAGTAAAGGCACCAAAATAAGATGCATTAATTTCTCCTGAGCCATAATGATAAAAGGGAAATGAAAAAGGGAAGCACATCATTGATGCAAATCCTAGTTCCGTTGTTTCCACCACCAAGCTCTAGAGTGAGGATCCCGAGGAACCAGAGGAGGGGGAGCGCCTCTTCCATTCGTAGATGTGAGTAAAGGGTTCTCCACTGCAATTCCTTGTCGATAGAAAAACCCAAAATAACCTCATTTTAGTATAGGTCATGAAGCAGCTCGGCTTACCAACCAAAGCATACCCGTAGTCGTATACCATTGGGAGGCTTCACCAAGGAATAGATCTCTACGTTCGCCAACAGTGCCGCCTTTCATACAACATAAAGCCATTCACAGATGAGGTACTATGTTATGTTGCTCCTCTTGATGTGTCTGATGTATTATTAGCCCAACCATACTTGTGGAGGTGACATGTTGTGTATGAGTCTAGGCCTTATTCTGTTGTTATTACTTTGGGAAATAAATTTTAGAGGATATTGGAGGTAGTACCGCCTCCTACCATATCTTTGACTAATACAAAACAATGCAGTAAGATTGTTTCCCAAACCAGAAAATTTATTTTCATTACAATTTAACCACAGGGAAAGAATAAGATTATCGCCATAGCCTTGAATCAGGTCTCCCCTACATGGCATCAGCAGATGGACAAGGTCATGGATGAATACGAGGACATTTTCTTCTCACCTACAAAGGTTCCTCCACACGGTCAAGTCAAGCACTCCATTGATCTGACCCCGGGCGTGCCACTACCTGATGTTGCCATACCTCATGCGACCACACAAACATAATCCACACATGTATTGTCTGAGGTTGATAAAGAAAATAAAATTATTGAATGCATCCAACATGTCTTCCAGCAAGTCCACGACATCTGCGACAAATCTAATACCAACTACAAGCAACGCCATGATTAGCATCATGTGCCACACAAATTCCAGGTGGGTGACAAAGTGGGATTACATTTGGAGAATGAGCGCCTCGCTGGACCCCACTGCAAGCTTCACCGGCACCAATATGAGCCATACACCATCACCAAGGCAAGTGCCTCACCAGGGACCAAGTTTAGTAGAATTTTCCTCTTCTCTTGGAGGAACTCAACGCAATGGGGACCATTTCTTCCTAAGGGGGGAGGAATGATCGAGGTGGATATTGGTGGCCACCTTCCTATTCCATTTTGATCCCCACCATATTTTCTTTCAGTTTTTCAGTTTCAGCACAACTTACTATTTTTAGCATTTTTTCAGGTCCTGAACTTCCAAAGTTGTTTTGAGGCCCTAAATGAATTTTTTGGGAAAACTGGGAGAAACATGGAAGTACCTTTGATGTTTTTCACCCAAAGTTACATCCCCGAGAAGTTGATGTACCAATTTACCCAAACAAGGCCCAGAGTTTTAGCGCTTCATCTCCTAGGGTTATGTTCATTGTAACATAGTTCAGAGGCATGTAGTCATCACATCTCTTCTCAAAGATAATCTACCATTTCCCTAGCTAGTTTATTTCCATTCTATCTATAAACATATTTTAGTTATTTGATATTAATGAAATGAAGTGTTATTTACACTCCATCTATGCGTTTTTGTTTATTTTTGTATATTATTACATTCTTGCATAAATCTAGATCAGTGGTATCAGAGCGGTCTGCTCTTTCTTTATTTTTCTTTGCATGTCCCTAATGAGGTCAAGGTATAAGGAGTTAGGGCTCGATGTGGTTGAACCCTTGCAAGATCAGCGTTGCAAACCCCAACGACCTCCCATGGTGGAAGAAAAGAAATATGAGAGAGCAGAAGATCCTATCAAAATATTTCTCGAGGAGTCCCTCCAGAAACAGAGGAATGCGATGATGGATAACTTTGCTTGATCCTTCAAGGACTACCCACTGGTGGTGCATCTATATTGAGCAGTCACTCTGGAGGTGTCACTCCTTTCAAGGTACAAGTCAAATTTGATATTCCTATATTTGAAGGCCAGATACATGCAGATGTTGTGGATAGATGGTTGAATTTTCTGGAAGTGTATTTCTGAGTCCATGATTTCTCTGACTGAGAAAAGATTATTTTTACACTCCTCAAAGCTGCCCCCCATGTCAAATTCTAGTGGAAAACCTACTGTGAGCAAAAGGACGAGAGGGAGCCTTCTCCGTTCTCGGATGCACCCACCTGGAATTCATTCAGAGACAACATAAATGAACAATATTACCCTGTGGGGAGGTATGAGGACAAGTACATCCAATGGACCATGTTGCGGCAGCAAAGGGATCAAGATGTACACGAACTAATGAATTTGTTCCATACCTTGCACAAAAAGTTGGGTATTAAAGATTGAAAGAGACATTTGGTGCTCAAGTACCGCAATTGTTTACACAGATACATTTAGGAGGAAATGGAGTTCCTTAACATTACCTTGTTTGGCACGACATATCGCTATGCCACCAAGATCGAGCAGAAATTTAAGCAAAAGAAGCGAGTCTTTGGATCTGCGAATCTGAAGCCAGGGAAAGGTGCCCTTGAACCACAGAACAAGGGGCAAAGGCAAAGCATGGAGACTAAAAAAAACACCAAAAATAAAAATAAGGACACAAAGAAGTGGTGTGAATTTCATAACAACCCCACTCAGCACAAACGAGTTTCGGGCCAAACAGTCGTTGGTGGCCGAACTAAAGGCACCCGAATCAAAGGCATGTTATGATCCTGAGTCATAACAAAAAAAAGCAATGAAAAAGGGAAGCATATCATTTATTTGGATCCCAGTGCCATTTTTTCCACCACAAAGCTCTAGAGGGAGGATCCCAAGGATCCATAGGAGGGAGAGTGCCTCTTCCATTGGCAGATGTGGGTGAAGGGTTCTCCACTGCAATTCCTTGTCAATATCGGAAGCCAAAAGAACCTCATTTTAGTAGAGGTATTAAATTGGCTCAGCCTACCAACCATAGAACACCTGCAACCATACACCATTGGGTGGCTTCACTAAGGAAGAGATCTCCGCATTCGCCAGCAGTGTTGCCTTTCGTACAACATCAAGCCATTCACAGATGAGGTATTGTGTGATGTTGCTCCTCTTAATGTGTCTGATGTATTATTGGGCCAACCATACTTGTGGAAGTGAAACTGTTGTGTATGATTCTAGGCCTCGTTCTATTGTTATTACTTTGGGAAATAAATTGTACAGGATACCAGAGGTAGTACCGCCTCTTGCCATCTCTTTGACTACTGCAAAACAACGCAGTAAGATTATTTCCCAAACCAGGGAATTTATTTTCATTGCAATTCACCCACAGGGAAAGAATAATATTGGGGCCACAACGTTTAAATAGGGCTCCCCTGCACAGAAGCAATAGATGGACAAATTCATGGAGGAATATGAGGACATTTTCTCCTCACCCTCAACGGTTCCTCTACACTGTTAGGTAAAACACTCCATTGATCTGACCCTAGGCATGCCACCGCCTGATGTTTCCATTCCTCATGTGACCACATAGATATAATCCACATGTGTACTATCTAAGGCTGATAAAGCAACCACATTTATTGAATGCATCCAGCATGTCTGCCAACAGGTCCACGAAATCTACAACAAATCCAATACCAAGTACAAGCATCGCCATGATCAACATCAGGTGCCACATAAATTCTAGGTGGGCGATAGAGTGGGGCTACATTTTCAGAATGAGTAATTCACTGGACCACACCGCAAGCTTTTCCCACTCCGATATGGGCTATACACCATCACTAAGGCAAGTGGCTCACTGGGGACCAAGTTCAGCAAAATTTTCCTCATCTCATGGAAGAAATCAGTGAAATGGGGACCATTTATTCCTAATGGGGGAGGAATAATCCAGGTGGATACTGGTGGCCACCCACCTATTTGTTTTGGACCCCCACCATCATTTTTTTCAGTTTTTTAGTTTCAACACAACCTATTATTTTTACCAGTTTTTCAGGTCCTGAATTTCCGGAGCCATTTTGAGGTGCTAAATGATGTTTTTTGGGAAACCAAGAGCAAAATGAAATTTCCCTTGATGTTTCTCACTCAAACTTTGTAGTCCTCAAATGTATATTCCTAACAAGGTATTGAGCACGTAAAACGGAGATCATATGCCAATGTTACGTCCCCAGGAAGTTGATGTACCAACTTACCCAAACGGGGCCCATCTATTTGGCGCTTCATCTCCTAGGGTTAGGTTTTTGGATGTTTTGGGTTTTTCATTGTTTCTCAACAAAAATAGGCCTTCGAGCCTCATTGTAACACAGTTCAGAAGCATGTAGCCACCACATATCTTCTCAAAGATAAGCTACCATCATCCTAGCTAGCTTATTTCCATTTTGTCTGTAAACATATTTAAGTTATCTGATATTAATGAAATGAAGTGTTATTTATGCTGCATCTCTATTTGTAAGCTTATTTCTGTATATTATTACATTCCTGCATAAATTTGGATCAGTGGTATCAGAGCGGTCTTCTCTTTCTCTGTTTTTCTTTGCATGTCCCATGTTGTCACTCGGGTTGAACTTCAGGCTGAAGAAGAAAATTTTGAGGTAACCTCAAACCACGCTTAGCCAAGTAGCTAGCCCTACTAGGAAATGAGAGGGCTCTCTCCATATAGATCACACCCAATATGAATAAGGAAAGAAGATATTAGGCTAGGTATAGTAGCTCAGGGTTTTTATTTTGATTGTATAGGGTTCTGCTGGATCAAAAGGAGAAAAACAGTTAGGGCAAGGGAAATTAGGTCAAAATTTGCAGGGTGTTCTATGGAGCTAGGTAGGTACAGTGGTTTAGCACTTTAGGATTTTTATGGTGGGATGATCAAGACAGGTGAAGAGATAGAAAGAGCATGGTGAAATCATGGTTTCTTTCTAAACTTGAAGAAATTACAAACTGTGAATATTTACCCAAAACAGAGCATAGAAATTATCGATTCTGTTCATCAAACTTGAAAACATTCACTCAATAGATATGAAATGATGAATAAAATAAATAAAAAATTCTAACAACTGAGCAAAAAAGGAGAAACTGGAACTAAACACCATACCACATGGATCCCATAAAAATAGCTGCAAATTTGATTAATATTCCTGCTTAGAACTGATACAAAATTGTGTCTCTTCAAAAGCTAAACATCCAACTCAGTCCAACCATTACAATGACTGAGAAACTACATCATATAGACCTCAAAACCACTCTCCCTAGCCTCATGGAGTCGAATCCATGAGATAGGAATCAGTTTAACCTATTTCCAAACAAGAAATTGAAGACTAGGAAGACCCAACAATTTGCCTCTAAAAGAGAGGAAACTGATTCATTTGACCTCTAGAAGACTCAACTAATGTATCTACCTTAGATGAAAGTCAAAACATGACATTTAAATTCACCATGACCTTTTACATCAGTAATAGCTTCATTTTCCCAAGTAAAATGTCAAACTGGAGTGAAAATTCAAAATTTGCTGAAGATTGTGAAAAATGCATTTTCTTGGAAAACGAACAGCGCCCTAACAGGAAAAATAACCTCTTTTGAAAGCAAATTTCGAGAGACTTCCCGGTGTCCAAATTAGCTCCATGATAGCTCATTGGAAATTTCACTGAGTCTAGTTTCAAAATATAACTCTAGTTTCCAAAATGGTGGTCATTTTCCTATCAAAACGTCAATCTCCCAAGACTGGTAAACACGCAGCGACCAGGTCAAACATGAGGCAGAAACATGAAAATTTGGTAGTTTTTTACACTTTTGAGGGACCAGTTCTCCTCCAAATCTTCTGAAACTTGCTAGGGTTGATGTATTCATAATTCTGAACATGAAAGTGGTGGCCATTTTTCATTTGGAGGCACCAAAAAAGAGCGCAACGTCCAGGTTGCTGTGCATTTGGAAAAAAATTTGCGTGCCAAAAATACTAAAAAAAAACAAAAATGACTTGAAGTGCCAAGTGTGCCAAAAATTTTCCAAAATTGTGAGGATACTTGCTTCTCAAGTGCTTGAGGCATGAAAAGACACCTTAGCAAGTATATCTAACCTCTCCTTCTCCCCTTGCTTAGTCAAAATTTCAATTTTAGCATTGCCTCTTTTGAGCTTGGCCAATGCAATTCTCTCTTTCCGTGCATGAAGTTTGACTCTTGTCCTCAAAAATTCATTGTCCTTGTTGGCCTTCTCCAGCAACCTCTCCAAATTTAGATTGGCTCTATCAAGCCATGATTCTGTGTCCTTGCTAATCTCTAGGGCAAGCAACTCACTTGGTGTGAGCTGCTCTGCCAACTCAACTTCTCTCTGTATCTTAAGGGATAGAGCTCTTTTCAGCCCTATAGTCCTTGGTTTCTATCTTCGAGGCTGATCCTCCTCATCATCAATCTCACCAAATATTTCCAAGGTCTCCTCGAGCAAGGCCTTGGCCTTTTCTGCCTCTCTTTGTGCTTTGATACTCTTTACCTCATTGATGATCTGCTTGGTCTTCAGCTGCTAATTTTCTTGCTCAAGAAAATCAATCACATATTTTTCTCTGTCAAGATTAGCTTGAAGTTCACTAATATTTGCTTCTTTTCCTTTGATTTTTGCACTAGTGATTTTACCCTCATCTTCCTCATCTAGGTCAATCAATTGAAACTCATGCTCTATTTCATTTTTATCCTCCTGCTCATCAATGATTGGCTTTTTAGAATTTTCCTTGCCTTTGTCCACCTGTTTTGTTGATGATGAAGGCATGGCCCCTTTCACTCCAAGTGAAGCAAGCACTTGCATGTATCCTCTCTGATAGGTCTTGGGAAATGGCTCAACATTAGTCAAATTAGCCCAAGTTGCCTCTATGTCCTTCTCACTAATTGATGACTCAGTATCATGATGTGATGATGAAGGGTTATGGAAAGGGGAAGAAACAGGATCAACATGAGGTGAATGCATCTGACTTGGTGATGATGTATGAGAAGTAAGCTCAGATAGAGGAGTGGAAATGGGAGGATGAGATGATGAGGGGATACTCTGCTCATGCTAACTAGGTGGGGTAGTGAAAACTTCATTTTCAATGAATGTGTCCCATGAAATGTTTATTTTTCTCAAGATGATGCATCCCTATCATCTTGATGAGGGAGTGGTGGAAAAGACTCTGGATTTGATGATTATAATCCCTATTTTGTATAATGTATGCCATCTTGTCAATGTTACGGGAGAGATAGTAGGGTATGTAAAGCATTCTGACTCTAGTGAAGTGCATGAGTAGTTGGATATGATATGAATAGAGTCGAGAAAACCTCCCCGCACAGGTGAAGTATTTCATGATTATTTTGATCATAGGGACATATCGATCAAGGAGATGAAAGAAAGGGAAAATGGTCTTTTTATCATCCTTGTATCTAGGTTTAAGATATGGTTCATAGTAGCTCTGATCAAGGTTTCCTTGTTTAAGCCATTTCTCTCCCACATTAGGGATCCCTGTAGCAGCTACATTAGAATTAGTGGACATGGTAAAAATAACCCCAACAAGAGTGACTTGCCTATCATGAAGATTGGTAATGAAAAACCTTGTCAACATAGGGTGATATTGGACTCTTTGCACCCTCTCACAAAATTCAAAACAACCAACATGTTTAAAACATGACATAGTGAGGGGAGAAGCCATGAACTCTTTTGTGGTTGTTGGTTCATATCTGATGATTTCCCCTCCTTTCTTACATGATTTTTTCTTTGGATATTTTTTCTCACTACACTTATGTCCTCCTCTTCAGACATTGTGTATTTGAAGGCTTTGGAAACCCTAGGGTAAATGGAATGAGATGAAGGGAGTGAGAAGTGAAATAAATAGCTTAGGCAAATGGAGGGAGTGAATGTAAATGAAGACCTAGGCCTATGAAAACCCTAGGATTTAACAATATTTATGACTGATATATGTGTTTAGGGACATGACTATGGATATGATGCATGAAAATAGGAAGGAAATGGAAACTAGGGTTTCATAGCAACAAGCACTTCTAATTTCTTATGAAACACCAAATATTTTAGAGGAGAGGTGTCTTAGGGTTCACTTACTATTTTAAAGCCTTTTGAAGAAATTTGTGGGGAAATGGAACTTGTTGGAGGTTGTGAAGTCCTTTGAAACCCTGCCTAAGTAAACGCGTAGTGTCCTAGATGAACGCACAACGACCAAGAAAATGCGCAACGACCAAGGGTAAACACGTAGTGCATCTATAAAATGGTCTACAGTTGATGGGAAAACACGCAGTGCCCAAGTGAAAATGTGCAACGACCAGGAAAATGTGCAACGACCTAGGGTAAACTCGCAGCAACCCTAAAATTTGACCCAAAATGCTTAGAAAACTTGAAATTTCTCCTTTGATGGGAACTTTTGATGGATTAATGGAGGCAATGGCTTACTTTGAGGTGTTTGAATGGCTTTATAGCTTTAATGGTTTTGGGTTTTCAATTTGATTTACCCACTTTTCCTTTGTTCACTTTTTCCTTTGGACGTTGGCACTAATACTCTTTATCTTTCTGACTTTTTTGGCATTTTGCAGTTTGATCAAGTCATTGAGTTTGGTTTCCTTTGCTCCACTTAAGCCAGAAATGATTGCATTTGACAATTTGGGATGAATTTATTAATATGATAACATAAAATTACATTTGGAAAATTTAAATAAATTACATATTTGAATTTTATATCAAAATTACATTTTGATATAAAAGTCATTAAACTCAAAAATACAACTTTGAAAATATGATAATTACATCATGATGATATTCATATAGGAAGACAAAATTTCTTATTTATTCCCTCTCATATATTTTCTGACCTCTTCTGAAATGAAGGAGTGACCTTAAGAAATACAAAAAACCTAATGACCTAATGGGACTCCTTTAGACCCGACTTTCATGAATGAGATTTGATTAAAAATACTTCCTGGTGAAAAGAGCATTTCCATAGGTGTTTTTATGCTCGGGAAGACATGATAATGAGTCAGCCAATATGATCTTCTGAGGGAGAATGAATTTTATTTACAAAGACAACCACCAATGGAACAATTTTATATCATGACCTAATGGAATGATTAAAAATTATTTAGAGTGGGACACCTAAGATGCACATGCAAAATGTGTTTTGATCGCTAGTGGAAGTATGCAAATACTGACACTAACATTGGCTCCAGCTGGGGATGTTAGCTCCTTGGAGGTGCCAAGAACATCGTAGACCAAGTGCCTATCCATTGGGCATGGAGTCAATAGCTAAAAACCAAACTGAATACTGAAAGAAACTTGAATCAATAAACTAAACTGACTCAGACTAAAAGACAAGTGAAAAACTAAAAAATATGCTCAGAATTGAGCTTATTCAACCAAACCTACTCTAATTGAACCATTCATCACTTGATCAAGTGAAATGGAACAACCAATGCAACCATGTAAGCATTCTAGCTTCTATTTGAATTCTCTGCAAGTGCTTTCTTATGAGCAAGAAGAAAGAACTATTAAAAGGAAACTCCCATGACAACTTGTTAACAAATTTAATCTTGATGAAATCGCAAAGCATGAGCCCACCGGATGACCTCACAAATGCTGTGAAACGATCTTCATAGGAATACATATTGATTTCCAGCCCATCTAATACATTACTGCTCTACTCTAGGTAGTCTTCGTACCTTGGTTTTAAAATTTTCCTAACATCTGTGCTTTCTTTCTTTGATGACTGCAGCAAGCTGAAAAAAGGATCTTGAAACTCGCGAATAGCTATTTTTTCTTGATGATAAAAAACAAAACAAAAATCTTCTTCATTACTCTCCTGATATGACTGCAAATATTTGGCTGTTGGATCAAGTTTATATCAACACTCTTTCCAGGCTCACATTTAGTTAATGGAGAAGGAATTTTACTGCAGATATCATCCAACACATCAGATATAGGGTCATGAAAAACTTGAAAAGACTATTGCAACCTATTTTCCATTAGCTCTAATGGGACTACATGACTTTCTACAGGTTTCTTATCCTTTTCTTTAGAGATATTATGAAAATTTTCCTTTAAAAACTAAAATGATTCAAAACACAATGGTACAGAATCATCTTGCATCATTTGATCATATGTTTCAACTTCCAAGCCTTCATTTGCAACCTGACATTCAATGGCATTCAGTGGCTGTAAATCTGGATCTAAGGAGGATTCTATGTCACAAATGATTTCCTCAACCATTTCAGGAGAAGGTTTCTCATTAACAGCTTTCTCAAGAAGTTCATTATCTACCTCAACCTCAACATAAAAAATGAAAGAATACTTATTTCTAATCTTGGAAAAATTTTCTTTCAGAAATTGAAATGAAGAAAAACATAAAGGCAAAGATCCTTCACTTATTTCAAAATTTTCAACATTTTCCTCATCTCTGTCATCATAAATATGCATCGGTTGATCACTATATTTGAGCTGCTAAAACTGAACTTCCTCCTTCCACAAACCAATTGTTAATTTCTCTGCAAGATTAGCTTCTGTTTGGAGAACATAATCATCATCATACTGATCAAAATTTGGAAAATCATCAATATAAGTAATGTCACCAATCATACACATTATATTATCAGATTTTTTCTCCTTGGATTGATCTACAAATCCATTTTCCTATCTATGGTAGCTGGGATTAGCAGGAAAAATTTTAGGGCTTGCAATCTTCTTTTTTTGGGATAAGTGGGTCATGATGATCTTGAATGGAAAATACATCTCTCATGGTGATCCTTTGCATCATTTCCTCTATTGTGCTTACGAAAATGTCGAGCTTTACCTCTGAAGATGTTGGGTGCTCTGCAATGTTCTTCTCCTCTACCTTCAGCTTTGCCCTTCTAATCAACAAATTAGCCTCTACAACTAGTGCACTATTCTGCATCTCTTCAAGTATTGCAAGGTTCCTTTCTCTCAGCTGAAACTCCATTTCCAAATCAAAGGCATCTGGGTAATGTAAAAGAGATTGGCCAGAAGGGGGTCTTATATCAGCAGGTATCGAATAATAGACTTGATTGAATTTGGCAGAAAGTTGTTGTACTGTCTCCCCTAGCTGTCTTTTCAGCTGGTCATACTCTTTTAGAATTAGGAAAGGGTTTTGTTTGACCACCCACCTGTCGAGGAAAAATTTGACGAACTGCAAGAAATCTGAGATGCTTGTGGCAGGCAATTTTTTGAACCAACTATTGACTTTGCTTGCAAAGAAAGAGAAAATAGCCTGATACTGACATCCTCTTCGTCAACTTCAAAAAGGTCGAGGAAAGTCTCAAAATTATATATGTCTATTAGCAGTGATGTTGTCATATTCGCCATCAAACCTCGACAAATATAGGTAATTATTTTCAGGGAAAGCATGCAGTGTAGGAGGTAAGATGAGTGGTTTGTATCGATCTGGAATTTTATAAGGTATAGGAGTATGTACAAAAGTGTAATATCCCAAAACCGAGATTTTCTACAACAATAAGAATACCTTAAGGTATTAAAAAGTTGGAGAGAAACAAGTAATCAAATCATATAGTGTATTTAAACACATAGCTTCCATAGAACAATCACAGCAACAAACTATGCCTTTATATAATGTCACCAAGTGGGGAAAAGCAGCAGTTTTGGCCCCAAAAACATTATTTTCTAAATATTGACTTATAACAGTGAAAAATAACGGTTGTGTCCCTTAGAATAGACAATATAGGAAATGCATGCAAAATATTTTCAGAAACAAATGCCTTTAGCCTAGTTAAACAGGCCTCCCATGCTCAAGACAACTTAAAATTGACAAAACCCCAAGACTACAAAACAACGGAGTTGCTGCATAAGAGACTGCGCAGTATAATGGAGGTAAAACTCAGAAAATAGAGAAATAAATCAGATATTTGTATTATATTACTCAATGAGGCATAAAATCATATATCTAATCTCCTTTATACAGATCCAAGAAGACCCGGTAAAGGTTTCTTGATAGAAAAGATATACAAGAGAAAGTTTCTGCAAATCTGTGGCTGAATCACGCTGTATAGCTGAAGCTATGCATAATAATGGCTAAACATTCAAATAAATGTATGTAGACTGTTCTTCTAGCTCTTCCAAAGAAAGGTTGATCTTCCTCATGGGAAACTAACTCCTCAAAATGGGGTTTTGACCCCTCCCACTGCACACCTTATGAAATAACACAGATTTCTGAAGGGATTGAGTTTTTTTTGAAGGTAAGTGCTTGGCCCAACACCAGGTAGTGGAAAATTCATATCAGAAACCTCCTCTTAGATTTATTAGACAATATCTCCAAGAAAGAGTAGGGAATCCCTGCCCGGGTAAGCCCTTGCACTAAGCAGTGCAACAACTTAGATAAACAACCAAGTATGTAGGAAATATAAGAAGACCACATAAAATATAAACTATAATATTTCCATATTCTTGCCATCTCCTCTCATTATATAATTGATGAGCTTCCTCACTAAGGGTCCCACCCACTAGGAGGTTGCTTCCATGCAAATATTCCTCCATCACAATTACGTTGTCTCCATTAGTGAGGGTAATCCTTTTAAAATGCAGTTTGATTTAGTCAAGATTGACTAGATCAATCTTGATAGGGTCATCCTTGACTGATTTTTCATGCCTTGTCTCCTTTCACACTCAAGGTGTCTTTATTTTGGCAAGCTAGCTTGATTTTCATTCACATTGAGCTGGCTTTATTTAAGATCCACTCTTTGAGAATAAATCATGTTGACTTGGTCAAACTTGACCTTGTCCACATAGTTTAGACCTTTTTCACACATGTGGATGCTTGAACTGGTTATTTCATGATTCCTTTTCACATTAGGAAGGATTTTTATTCATATTTGAGCAAATTATGAGCTTCCTTGCCCATTTATTCATCATTATAAGTTTTCAGCGAAAAATTAATATTCCCATTAGCTGAAGCTAATTTAGGAATATTATAGTCTCCCCCTCCCAAATGTTTCTTGTCCTCAAGCAACTGCAAGGGTGCTGCAAAATCTCCCCTCCTTCTCTTGTGGCCCCTTCATCCAATAGTATCCACCATTGCTCCAAAATTTCTGCAAAAATTCCATCTCCCAATGGCTCCTCCCAAGTGTGCAAGTTTTCCTTTGGTAAATAACTCTAAGGGCATTCCTTATAAAAGAATTGAAGGTCTATGTGGAAACCTCCTTGCTGATCCATGGCCTTTTCAAGATAGAAGTGATGACAATCATGGGGAACTTCATCATCAATGAATGTCTCCCTCCTCCATGCTATCATCCAAATAAAATGAATCACCTTCTAGCTTGGTAATTCATAGAAAAGCTCCTCCCAATGGCTCATGAGAGGCATGCTCCAAGTGCTCCAACCAAACATATGGTCCACATCATAAAGAAACAAGTGGTATACAATAGTGGCCATGTAGTTTTCCATGCTCCCCTTACAACATGAAGTGCAGAAAATGTAGGGAATTTCTTCCCCCAAGGACACACCCAACAAATGTGTCTCTCCTCCAACCATGTTCCCAAAAAATATAAGAACATATTCAGCTAATGGAATAAGAATTAGAGTCATGCTAGCTGCCATATGCAATAATGGAGAAGGAAAATGGTCCCTCAAGTGCAACCAGCGTAGTTTTATTCCTAACTGCCATAGGATATGATATGACAAGTGTTTTCCCCAACACTTGCTTGCTACCGCATCCTTCTTGCATGCTTGGAGAAGGTGTATGATTGTTGGTGTTAAGGAATCACACCATGAAGAGTACATCACCTCTCCAAGATCTCCCAAGGAATGGCTAGCATCACCATTGTTCATGGCCCAAAGTGGCTCATGAAGCCCATCAGAAAAAGTTCCCCCTCTTGTAATAAATACATCATGAAGGTGAATTGGTAAGGCCAAAAGGCATGACCAAAAATTCATAATGACCCTCATGAGTTCGAAATGTTTTTTTTGGAATATCTTCAATCTTCATTCTAATTTGATGATATCCTGAACGAAGATCGAACTTGGTAAAATAAATTGCTCCATGTAATTCATCCAATAATTCATCAATCATAGGAATGGGAAATTTGTCTTTAATGGTGAGCTTATTGAGCTCCCTATAATCTGGACACATTCACCATGATCCATCCTTCTTGTGTACCAATAATACAGGAGCAGAGAAAGAACTTTGACTAGGTTGAATTATACCCGCCTCTAACATTTCTGCAATCATACGTTCAATTTCGCTCTTTTGGAAGTAAGGATATCTATAAGGCCTGATGTTTGGAGGAACACTTCCTGGAATCAAATGAATAGCATGATCATGATCAAAAATAGGTGGGAGTCCTTTGGAAGTTTCAAACACCTTGGAATGATTGTCCAAGACTTGTTGGAGATCTGCAGAAATAGATGATTTTGATGTTGGAACTTCTAGTGAGCATAATTGTGCAATTACGCCTCGTTTTTCTTTATTTAGAAGCTTTTTCATGACATTAGAGCTTATTATCCTTCCTGGCTTCCCTTCAATACCCCGTAATTCGACTTCCTTTCCTTCTGAAAAAAATTTCAAGAAAAGTTCTTGAAAATTAAAGCTACCGTCCCCAAAGATTGTAACCATTGTACTCCTAGTACAACATCAGCACCTCCCATAGGAATGGAAAGCATTGGACTAGTCAATACATATTCCCCATGGTTAGCTTGATATTATGGCATTTTCCAGAGCAATTTATAGTTCCTCCATTTGCAACCATCACTTGACATTCTGGTGTTGGGTATAGGAAACAATTCAATTCCTTGGCTACCTTACAATGAATAAAATTATGGGTACTACCTGAATTAATCAACACTATTACCTTTTTCTTCTTGATATTCCATTCTATATTGAGAGTTTGAGGAGTGGTAATTACTGCCAATGCTTTACACGATATGGTCAAACTCATTTCTTCCTCTTCTAGGGCTAGTTCCTGGTGTATATCCTCTTCTTTTGAATATTCTTGTTCATTTTCTTCTTCCTCTTCACAATATATCTAAAATAATTTCTTCTCAGCACACTTATGACCTTTAGTGTATTTGCTATCACAACTGTTGCAAAGCCCTTTTTCTCTTTTTTCTTCCAATTGTTGTGGTGTCAACCTTGTAGGTTGTGGAAATCTAGGAGTGGAAACACTTCCATCTTTATAGAAGTGAGTGGTAGGCTTCCTTGTTGCCATAATTTTACATTCAGTTTTTCTTGCCAACCTGAATTCCTTCTCCAATGAATCAGGTTCCAAAATGCAAACTTCATGTTGGATTTTATCCTTTAAAGTACCTATGAAGAGATCAATCCAGTGTTCCTTTGGAATATTAGTTACCCTTATATTCAATTTTTTGAAGTCCTCAACGTGCTCCCCCACTGAACACTTTTGTTTGAGATTTATCAATTGGCTAAAGAAAGTGTTTCTCTTTGTATCCTCATAATGTGCTATTATTTCCTTCATAAAAATTGACCAAGTGACAATTTTTTTACGGAAGCAAAGCCATCGATACCATACAAATGTATTTTTTTCTAAATGTAAAGTTGCAATGCGTACCTTTTGTGTGTTTTTCACATTATTGAGATCAAAATATTCCTCCATTTGTAGTATCCATGTTACAGGATCCTTTCTATCAAAATTCCTCATATCCATTTTTGGAATATGGCGGTTCTTCCCTCCAACATTAGAGTTTATGAAATCACGATTAACATTTATTTTTCTCTCATCATGTGTTTCCTCTACTATCTTTTCACCATTATGAAACATTTCTTATATCAACTTTTTCAAACCTTCCATGTCTTCTTTTAGATCATTCTTCATGTTTTCCATCTTAGCTTTCATGTCATCCATCTTAGATTCCATGCCAGCTTCCATGCCATCCATCTTAGCTTCCATGCCATTCTTCAAGCCATCCATCTTAGATTCCACACCTTTCTTCAAACCATCCATCTTAATTTCCATGCCTTTCTTCAAAACTTCCATGTCATTGTTTGTTTCTCTTTGTGAGAGAGAAATTTGCTGCACTTGCTCTTGTAATTTTGATATGTCATGTTTCCATTCTTTGTCTTCATGAGTCATAGTAGAGCCTTCTAAAGGCTTAATGGGTGTTGAATTATTTTTAGGGGCCATTTTAGAATCCAATACTGATATCTATTCTACAATATGCCCTTGGAATCAATTCAACTTGATTCTTCAAACAAGACCTATGCAATTCAGAAAACAAAATACACACCTTTTACTTGCTTTTAAGGAGCTCGATATTGAAATTGACTTCTCTTTATACTTGCAGATCCTCAATATCTAAAATTTGGCCCTGTAGTATTCCTCTGAAGCTTCTTTCAAATGCCACAGGTCTGACTTGATTTAGATTCTGCAAGACAAAGTTATGTCCAATCTCCCACAATGACCTAATTATGGACTAGTTCAGTAGAGTAAACCTGTATGACTTGCCATGTGTCACTGTTTGCTCCTTTGGCTCTAAAATCTATAGCTAGGAAACTACAGTCCGTGTACTTGTAGTCACTTTTTACATAATTCCAATCTGATGCTCAGAGAGAGAGTTATGAAGATTTTTCCATGATCACCTCTTTGAGATGAAATTCGGGAGCTTGAACATGACCTAACTTCCATAGATCATATCTCTGAAAATATTGTGAACCAAGCTTTGAACTTTTGCACGATGTTCCTCCCGATTTCCACTTTGTGCTCTAAAAATTTCAGCTTTTGAACCTTCATAGAAAAAAAATTATAGTGAACATTCCACGATGACCTTGTTAAGTGAATTTCAGGAGCCTACAAAAAGCCCTAACTTCCACAGATCATATCTCTGAAAATATTACGAACCAAGCCCTGAAAGTTTGGGAAAATGTTCCTCAATATTTCAGCTTCGCACTCTAAAAATTTCAGCTTCTGAACCTTTGTAGAAAAAAATTTATAGCAAAAATTCCATGATGACCTGTTTGGAGCAACGAAACCCTAGAATCCAAAGCTCTGATACCAAATGTTGTGAAACCAGCTCCAAAAATAGAAGAAAAGAGATATCAACGCCTTATAAATAAGACACTTCAAGGGGGAAACCTACAATACATTACATGAATGAACAATTCTTAGATGATACAAATCACAAAACCTCCTTTCTATATATAGGAGTCCATAGGGCCAGAATGTAATCCTAGCCGACCTAACAATAATAATTTAAGGGCGCAATAATAACAATATGGGGGTTACAGAGGTACAATAATAACAATAAGGGGGTTACACTAACAAAAATAAGCGACTATACTAGTAATACAGGGACCTAACAGACTCTAGGCCTTGTTCTGTTGTTATTACTTTGGGAAATAAATTGTACATGATACCAGAGGTAGCACCGCCTCCTGCCATCTCTTTGACTACTGCAAAAAAACGCAGTAATATTATTTCACAAACTAGGAAATTTATTTTCATTACAATTTGCCCATAACGAAAGAAGAATATTGTGGCCACAACCTCGAAACAGGGCTCCCTTGCACGACAACAACATATGCACAAAGTCATGGAGGAATACGAAGACATTTTCTTCTCACCCAAAGAGGTTCCTCTAGACTTTCAGGTCAAGCACTCCATTGATAGTACCCGAGGCGCACCCTTGTCTGATGTTTCCATACCTCATGTGACCACATAGACAGAATCCGCACATGTACTGTCTGAGGCTAATAAAGGAACCAAATTTATTGAACGCATCTTGCATGTCCGCCAGCCGGTCCATGACATCTGCGACAAATCAAATACCAAGTACAAGATGCACCATGATCAACATCGGGTGCCACAAAACTTCCAGGTGGGTGACAAAGTGGGGCTAAATTTTCAGAAGGAGTGCTTCGCTAGACTGCACCACAAGCTTCGTGCGCTCCTATATGCACCATACATCATCACCAAGACAAGTGGCTCACTGGGGACCAATTTCAACAGAATTTTCATCATCTCATGGAAGAGCTCAATGCGATGGGGACGATTGCTTCCTAAGGGGGGTGGAATGATCCATGTGGATATTGGTGGCCACTCACCTATTCTATTTGGACCCACACCATCATTTGTTTCAATTTTTTAGTTTCAACACAACTTACTATTTTTAACAGTTTTTCGGGTCCTGGACTTCCAGAGCCGTTTTGAGGCTGTAAACGACGTTTTTTGGGAAAATCGTGGCAACATGAAATTTTCTGCAATGTTTCTCACTCAAAATTTGTATTCCTCAGATAGATATTTATAACGAGGTATTTATCATGTAAAATGGAGATCATATGCAAAAGTTACATCCCCAAGAAGTTTATGTACCAATTTACCCAATCGGGGCCCATAGTTTTTGGCATTTGATCTCCTAGGGTTATGTTTTTGGAATTTTATGGTTTTCCATTGTTTCTAAACAATAAATAGGCCTTTGAGCCTCATTGTACCACATTTTAGAGGCATGTATCCACCACATCTCTTCTCAGAGATAAGCTACCATCGCCCTAGCTAGTTTATTTCCATTATGTCTGTAAACATATTTCAGTTATTTGATATTAATGAAATAAAGTGTTATTTTCATTGCATATTTGTGTTTATGTTTATTTCTATATATTATTGTGTTCTTGCATAAATCTAGATCAGTGGTATCATAGTGGTATGCTATTTTTATGTTTTTCTTTACATGTCCCCAACAAGGTCACAGTATAAGGAGTTAGGGCTCAATCTGGTTGAACCCTTGCAAGGTCGACCTCAAAAATCCTGATGACCTTCCATGGAGGAAGAAAATAAAGATAAGGGAGCAGGATATCCTATCAAAATATTTCTCATGGAGGCCATTGAGAAACACAGGAATGCAATGATGGATAACTTTGCCCAAATCCTTCAATGGCTACCCATCAGTAGCACATCTACATCCAGCAGCCACTCTGGAGGCGCTACTCCTTTCAACGTACAAGTCAACTTTGACATTCCTATATTTAAAGGCAAGATAGATGCAAACATTGTAGATATATGGTTGAATTTTCTAGAAGGGTATTTCTTGGTCCATGATTTCTCTAACCGAGAAAAGATTATTTTTGCACTCCTCAAACCTTCCCCCTATGAAAAAGCCTAGTGGGAAACCTACTGTGATAAAAATGACGAGAGGGAACCCTCTTTTTTCTTGATCACACCCACTTGGAATTCATTCAGAGATGGCATCAAGTAACAATATTACCTGGTGGGAACTATGACGACAAGTACATACAGTGGACCACGCTGCGGCAGCAAAGGGATCAAGATGTGCACGAACTGACGAATTTGTTCCATAACCTGTGCACAAAGTTGTGTATTAAATATTTAGAGAGACATTTGGTGCTCAAGTATCACAACTATTTGTACAGATAAATTTAGGAGGAAATGGATTTCCTCGACATTACCTCACTTGGCACGACATATCACTATGCCGCTAAGATCGAGCATAAATTTAAGCAGAAGAAGTGAGACTTTGGATCCACGAATCTAAAGCTAGGGAAAGGCTACCCCGAACCATAGAAAAATCGGCAAAGCCAAAGAGGGGCGACTCAGAGTGACACCAAAAATCCAAAGAAGAACACGGGGAAGTGTTGTGAATTTCATAATAGCCCTACTCACAACACAGATGAGTTTCGGGCCAAACAATCATTGGTGGCCGAAATGAAGGCACCTGAATTAGATGCATGTTCTAATACTGAGTTAGAACTAGTCAAGGGCAATGAAAAAGGGAAGGATATCATTGATGCGGATCCCAGTTCCATTTTTTCCACCACCAAGCTCCAAAGGGAGGATCTTGAGGATCTAGAGGAGGGGGAGCACCTCTTCCATTTGCAGATGTGGGTGAAGGGTTCTCCACTCAAATTCCTTGGTGATAACAGAAGCCAAAAGAGTCTCATTTCAGTAGAGGTCATGAAAATATTCAGCCTACCAACCATAGTTCACTCACAACCATATACCAATAGGTAGGTTCTCCAAGGAAGAGATCTCTACGTCCACCAATAATTATGCCTTCCATATAGCATCAACCCATTCACGGGTGAGGTATTGTGTGATGTTGCTCCTCTTGATGTGTCTAATGTATTATTGGGCCAACCATACTTGTGGAAGTGACATGTTGTGTATGATTCTAGGCCTTGTTCTATTTTTATTACTTTGGGAAATAAATTGTACATGATACCAAAGGTGGTACCGCCTCCTGCTATCTCTTTGACTACTGCAAAACAATGTAGTAAGGTTGTTTCCCAAACCAGAAAATTTATTTTCATTGCAATTTACCCATGGGAAAGAAGAAGATTATTGCCACAAACTCAAAATAGGGCTCCCCTGCAAAGCAGTAGCAGATGGACAGAGTCATGGAGGAATACGAGGACATTTTTTCCTCAACCATAGAGGTTCCTCTCCATTGTTAGGTCAAGCACTGCATTGATATGACCCCAGGCGTGCCATCGCTTGTTTTTTTATACCTCATGTGACCACATAGACATAATACACACATGTACTGTAGAAGGCAGATAAAGCAACAAATTTTTTTGAATGCATCCAGCATATCTGCCAGCAGGACCACGACATCTGCGACAAAACCAATACCAAGTACAAGCAATGCCATGATCAGCATCTGGTGCCACACAACTTCCAGGTGGGAAAAAAATTGGGGCTAAATTTGCAAAATTTGTGCCTCACTGGACCACACTACAAGCTTCACCCGCTCCAATATGGGCCATACACCATCACCAAGGCAAGTGGCTCACTGGTGACCAAGTCTAGCAAAATTTTCCTCATCTCATGGAGGAACTCAATGAAATGGGGGCGATTGCTTCCTAAGGGGGGAGGAATGATCCAAGTAGATATTGGTGCAACCCACCTATTCCATTTGGACCCCCACCATCATTTCTTTCAACTTTTAGTTTCAACACAACTTACTATTTTTTAGTAGTTTTCGGGTCCAAAAATTTTGAGGCCGTTTTGAGGCGCTAAACGATGTTTTTTGGGAAAATCGTGAACAACATGAAATTTACTTCAATTTTTCTCACTCAAAAGTTGTACTCCTCGGATATATATTTCTAACAAGGTACTGAGCATGTAAAACGAAGATCACATGCCAAAGTTATGTCCCCGGGAAGTTGAGGTACCAATTTACCCAAACAGGGCCCATAGTTTTGGCACTTCATCTCCTAGGGTTAGGTTTTTGGATGTTTAGGGTTTCCATTGTTTCTCAACAGTAAATAGTCTACCTTCAATCCTCATTGTAACACAGTTCAAAGGCATGTAGCCACCACATCTCTTCTTAGAGATAAGCTACCATCATCATAGCTAGTTTATTTCCATTCTGTCTGTAATCATATTTTAGTTATTTGATATTAATGAAATGAAGTGTTATTTTCATTGCATCTATATGTTTATGTTTGTTTGTGTATATTATTGTGTTCTTGCATAAATCCAGACCAGTGGTATTAGATAAGACTTCTCTTTCTCTGTTTTTCTTTTGATCTCCCCAACAACATCATGGTATAAGGAGTTAGGGCTCAATCTGGTTGAACCCTTGCAAGATCAGCCTCGCAAACCTCGACGACCTCCCATGGCTAAAGAAAAGAAAGACGAGGGAGCGGGAGATCCTATCAAAATATTTCTCAAGGAGTCCCTCGAGAAACAGACTAACGCGATGATGGATAATGTTGCCCAGATCCTTCAACAGCTACCCACCGGTGGTGCATCTACATCTAGCAGCCACTCTAGAGGCGCCACTCCTTTTAGGGTACAATTCAACTTTGACATTCCTATATTTGAAGGCTAGGTAGATGCAGACGTTGTAGATAGATGGTTGAATTTTCTCGAAGGGTATTTCTTCGTCCATGATTTCTCTGACTGAGAAAATATTATATTTTCTCTCCTCAAAGCTGCCCCCCATGTCAAATATTTGTGGGATACCTGCTGTGAGAAAAAGGATGAGAGGGAACCCTGTTTGTTCTCAGCCGCACCCACTTGGAATTTTTTTCGAGATGGCATCAAGGAACAATATTACCCCGTGGGGAGGTATGAGGATAGGTACATCCAATGGACCATGCTGCGATAGTAAAAGGATCAAGATGTGCATGAATTAACGAATTTGTTCCATACCCTGTGCACAAATTTGGGTATTAAAGATTCAGAGAGACATTTGGTGCTCAATTACTGTATATTTTTTCAAAGATACATTTAAGAGGAAATGGAGTTCCTTGAAATTACCTCGCTTGTCACGACATATCGATATGCCACCAAGATCGAGCAAAACTTTAAGCAGAAGAAGAAAGACTTTGGATCCGTGAATCTGAAGCTAGGGAAAGGCGCCCTCGAATCGTAGAACAAGGGGAAAAGCCAAAGCAGGGCGACTCAGAAAAACACCACAAATCCAAAGAAGGACATGGGGAAGTGGTGTGAATTTCATAATAGCCCCACTCACAGCAAAAATTAGTGTTGGGCCAAAGAGTCGTTGGTGGCCGAACTAAAGGCACCTGAATCAGATGAATGTTCTACTCTTGAGTCAGAACCATACAAGGGAAATGACAAAGGGAAGAAAATAATTCATGTGGATCCCAGTGCCATTGTTTATGTTAGCACAAGGAGTCACTCCTTGACTGCATAAGGAGTAAGCCTTACACATCATAGTTCATTTCAAATTTTAAAGGGGTTTTTTGAGTGGTGGGATGGTTTCTCAAATATTTTGAAATGATTTTATGTTATTTAAGACTTGCATGCATTTGGCAAGTTGTGGCAAGTATAAATTGTGTGGTTAAATTGGTAGTATAGGAAGTAGAGAGTATAAATGGAGAACATGGATAACTTGTAATTATTCTAGGAAATATTCCTATCCTAAACCAATCACACAGCTATGATGATGGCTCTTTACACAAACTTTGTATATGTTCTATAACACACATATAATTTGCAGAAAACTAAAAGCAGATAATTTCCTGTTAAATCCTTTAACAGTTTCTCACTTACACATTACTAGTTGCTGCAATTCATATTTTAGAAGAAATTAACAAAGAAAAGAGACATGTCACACATTACATGTTCCTTGAGTCACAAAATCCTTCAGCATGAAGCAAAAAGGTTTTTTATTATATTCAGTCTTTAGGTAGACCAACATCCAACCTGGAAATGGTATTTACAAGTGGTATATATAGCAAGTGAGGAACCAACTCCATCTCTTATAAAAAGAAGGAAACATTAATTCTAACATTACATAGGTGTCAAAAGACATTACAACCTTATCCCATCGAAATCTAACATAAAGGATAGATGGAGAAGAAAGAAGAGAAGAAATATGGGTTGAACTGCTGAGTGTGTTGTCATGCTGCCCCTTTTTCTATTGATTTATCTCCTTCTGTATTGGGTATTTAATAAGCATGTAGATTCATTTAGTAAGAACTCCAAAAACCTCATAACCAAATCTCACCATCAATTGTATTATACATTTGGTTATGGGTTCTTATCCATCCGTAACTGGCTCAGAAAAATTTCTGACAGGTGTCAAAATTCAGTTAAAACAAGTGTTATCCGAAATTCTGGTAAAAACGTATAACTGCACAAAATCTGGTATGTTGCTAGAAGTTCTAGTAGCATCCTGTTTCTTTTTCAAAAATACACAGAAAATGCTGAAAATTATCTGTAGAATTATATTCCATGACACCTAAGTTGATGTTCAAAATTGTAACTAATAAGCAAAAAGGTACTCGTATCAAAAAACCTTGTTACCTTCCTTCTATGTGTGTTGCAACTTCAGCAAGCTTATCCAAGTCTGTTTTGTTTCCAGTAGCTGATCTAGATCTGGTTGCTCTTGTGGCTGCTTCCTTGAAAGGGGCTTTTTCCTCCTTAGAACCATTTTGTGTTTTTCTTTTCTTTTAGGGCTCTGAGTACTGTTTTGAAGGGGTTGTGTTCTCGTTTTTCTTCATGGATTTTTGTGTTTATGAACCTTCAGATTTACCTTCAATAATAAAAAACTCTATCATTAGGCTTGGATTATGTAGAGCCTTGGACTTAATCCTAAACCTGTTGTTGTCTGTGGTATGCTTAATTCTGCTACTAGAAACAGGTTTGGCTTCTTCCTTCTTCTTCTTAACGTTGATGTCATATCCATCATCCTTGAGGAGTTCTTCATCTAATGATGTAGGTTGATACTCTTTCTGCAACTTCTACTGAATATGTGCTTCCAAAATTTTCAGTAGCACCTGCGCTTTTGATTTATCTGTAGTTGCAGACCTTCCTCTTCTAGCTCTAGTGTAGAAATTAGGAAAGGGAGGAACAGGGGGTGCTATTTTCATATATTTGGGTTTACTTGCTGAGGAAATCTCTCCTTTTTCCAACCTTCTCTTTTCTTCCCTTGGGCTTCTTATGAATGTTTTATTTTTTCGCCTTTCTCTTTGTTCTTCTTTTTGCAGGCTGAGTGGTTTGGTTGTGAAACTGGAGTTGTAGGTGCAAGTTGGCCTGCCTTGTAGAATAAAAATTGGTCCCAAGTATGGCTTATCTTCCCCAACTCTTCTTCAACTAGAAATTTGATTAAAGATTGATGGCACAAGCTATACTCTGATACAACAGTGTGATTCTGAACTCTTTCTGACATCTTTTTCAGGCTTTTCAACAAGAAAAATGGCAGATTTAATGTCTTCATCCCTGCATTATGAAAAAAAAACCTCATGTGATAGAGGAACACAACTGTATACCTCCTTTCACAAGTGAGGTATATCTTGATAAGCTTGATATATTTTTCCAAATAATTGTTAAGATAGCTTCTTGGAATGCCTTTTGACCAATTTTGATGTCTCTCTAAATCTTTGAGGAAGCTATTGAGATCTTCTCCTATAAAACCACCTTTCTCCTTCCTGTGGAAGGTTAAAGGCTTAAAAAATGGAGTCTTCAGAAATCTGCAAGGTAAGGCCATAAAATGTGGCTTCTTGTCCATTAAAAGAGTTAGAAAACTCTTGAGCTACTCCTGAGTGAGAGCTCCCTAACCTACTACATAGAGAATACCACCCTGACTGAATAAACAAGCTTCTTACCCTCGAATTGGAATCAACTAGATCTGCACCTTGTGGATCTATTCGATTTATTTTTCCACCTGTTTTAATCATATTTATAAAGTAAATGACTCTATCTCTTGCAACTGATAGGTGGCAGAGTTGAAGGAGATTTAACTTACAAGTGTTTACTGTATTCACCTTTGTAATCTTGTTTGAAATCCAGACTCCTTCTCAAACTATGACTCTCAGCAATTCGAACTCCAATAGCTAAAACTTCAAATGACAGAGTTCCTAATTTTTTAGTGGTTTTAAAACCAAAATTTGGTTCATCACCCCATGCAAATCAACCTTCATAATTAAAAATATTCCTCACCATGATATGCACCATGTGATAATCCATCATCACCTTCAATTGGCTAAGTTTTTTCGTATGAAGTGCTCCTAATCTCTTGAGACAAGCAGATCTGTGACTAGCAGTCACCTCCACTGTCTTTGTTGTTAATTGGCCGAAATTTTAGGCAGCATTGTTGTGCAGCCAGCCAAAGGGTTATGGCGTTGAGTGTAATAACCACGATCTCCTCCATTCATAAAAACACATCCTTATACATATGTATAATTGACTTAGGGTTGATAGGTATGACAGGGTAATGGTTAAGTTCATAACTACGAGTGACACATGGGTTCAACATATATTACGACTTGAATTAAACTAACTGACTACAATATGACACCTATCATGAGATATGAAAATATTTTAAAAAAAAATTGAGGTGTATTTACACTACAACACATGGCTTAACTCAAGTGGATGCACTTTTTTGTTTATTTTTTAAAAACTGAGTATGCTTCCATAAATTTCACTAGCATCAGAATAGAAATAAAAAAGATAGAAATAAGAAAATAACAGAATGTTTGAAAAGACTAAAACTGGTGCTTTCAGAATTTCTAGTAGCGACCAAAAAAAATTTCAAAATTTTAAAATTTTTGAAGTTTAATCCTAAAAACAAAAAATATGAAATGGACTCATGACTTAGCAAAGAACTGTGCTAACATTTTCCACCACCAAGCTCCATAGGTAGGATCCCAAGGATCCAGAGGAGGGGGATCACCTCTTCCATTCGCATATGTGGGTGAAAGGTTCTCCATTGCAATTACTTATCGATAGCGGAAGCCAAAAGAACCTCATTTCAGTAGAGGTCATTAAGCGGATCGACATGCCAACCATAGCATATCCGTAGTCGTATACCATTGGGTGGCTTCACCAAGGAAGAGATCTCCACATTCGCCAATAGTGATGCCTTCTGTACAACATCAAGCCATTCATGGATGAGGTACTGTGTGATGTTTCTCCTCTTGATGTGTCTAATGTATTATTGGGCCAACCATACTTGTGCAAGCGACATGTTGTGTATGAATATAGGCCTCGTTCTATTGTTATTACTTTGGGAAATAAATTGTACATGATACCAGAGGTAATACCGTCTCCTGCCATATATTTTACTACTACAAAATAATGCAGTAAGATTGTTTCCCAAACCAGGGAATTTATTTTCATTATTATTCGCCCACGGGGTGAGAAGAAGATTGTGGCCACATACTTGAAACAGGTCTTTCCTACATGACAACAACAGATGGACAAGGTCGTGGAGGAATACGAGGACATTTTCTCCTCACCCATGGAGGTTCCTCTACATTGTTAGGTCAAGCACTCCATTGATCTGACCTTAGGCGCACCACCACCTGATGTTGCCATACCTCATGTGACCACATAGACAGCAGGGAAAATTTTAAGGATGGAAATTTATCTTAAAGTTTAGAAACCTTGGCGAATCTTACTAGCCTATAATATGAAAATATTAAAAAATTTGGCGATATTTCTATAAAAATATTTAGGTTTATAATGATTTTATATTGCTCTATATAATTTTTTTGCGATTTTTGAGCTAAAATAATTTAATACTATAAAATTTGGGCGAATAAGTTTTGGAAAAAATGGAAATTGGCGAATCTTTTTTTTGGTAAAAACATGGAAAATTAGCCAACCTGCGAATATTAGCCCCTAAAATTTTCCATGATAGATAGAATCCACACATGTACTATCTGAGGTTGATAAAGAAACCAAATTTATTGAACGCATCCAGCATGTCGGCCAGCAAGTGCATGACATCTACGAGAAATCCAATACCATGTACAAGTAGTGCCATGATCAGCATCGGGTGCCACACAACTTCTAGGTGGCCAAAACAGTGGGGCTACATTTTCATATGGAGCGCCTCGCTGGACCCCACTGCTAGCTTCACCTACTTCGATATGGGCCATACACCATCACCAAGGCAAGTGGCCCACTAGGGACCAAGTTTAGTAGAATTTTCATCATCTCATGGATGAAATCAACACAATGGGGACCACTACTTCCTAAGGGGGGAGGAATGAACTAGGTGGATACTGGTGGCCACCCACCTATTCCATTTGAAACCCCACCATAATTTCTTTCAGTTTTTCAGTTTCAACATAACTTACTATTTTTAGTAACTTTTTGGGTCCTGAACTTCTGAAGTCATTTTGAGGCCCTAAATGACATTTTTTGGGCTAACCAGGAGCATAATGGAAGTTTATTTGATGTTTCTCACTCCAAATTTGTAGTCCTTGGATAGATATTTATAACGAGGTCTTGAGCATGTAAAAAGGAGATCATATGCCAAAGTTACGTCCCCGAGAAGTTGATGTACTAATTTACTCAAACGAGGCCCATAGTTTTGGTGCTTCATCTTCTAGGGTTAGATTTTTGGATGTTTAGGGTTTTCCATTATTTCTCAACAATAAATAGGCCTTAGAGCCTCACTGTAACATAGTTCAGAGGTAGGTAGCTGCCACACCTCTTCTCAAAGATAACCTACCATCGCCCTAGCTAGTTTATTTCCATTCTATCTGTAAACATATTTCAGTTATTTTGTATTAATGAAATGAAGTGTTATTTCTGCTGCATCTCTGTGTTTATGTTTATTTATATATATTATTTTGTTCTTTCATAAATCCAAATCAGTGGTATCATAGAGGTATTCTCTTTCTCTATTTTTCTTTGGATATCCCCAACGAGGTGAAGGTATAAGGATTTAGGGCTCGATCTGGTTGAACCGTTGCAAGATCAGCCTCGATAACTCCGACAACCTCCCATGGAAGAAGAAAAGAAATATAAGGGAGTAGGATATCCTATCAAAATATTTCTTGAGGAGGCCCTTGAGAAACAAAGGAACATGAAGATGGATAACTTTTCCCAGGTCCTTCAACAACTGCCCACTGGTGGTGCATCTACATCCAGAAGCCACTCTGGAGGTACCACTTCTTTCAAGGTACAAGTCAACTTTGACATTCCTATATTTGAAGCCCAGATAGATGTAGATGTCATAGATATATGGTTGAATTTTCTGGAAGGGTATTTCTCGATCCATGATTTCTATGACCAAGAAAAGATTATTTTTGCACTCCTCAAAGCCACCCCCATGTCAAATGCTAGTGGGAAACCTACTGTGCGCAAAAGGATGAGAGGGAACTCTCTCTGTTCTCGGACAAACTAATCTAGATTTATGCAGGAATGTAATGAAATATATAAATATATAGAAACAAAAAGAGGCAGTGGAAATAAAACATCATTTCATTAAAATCAAATGACTGAAATATGCTTACAGACATAATGGAAATAAAATAGCTAGGGCGTTGGTAGGTTATCTATGAGAAGAGATGTGGTGGCTACAAGCCTCTAAACTGTGTTAAAATGAGGCTTGAAGGCCTATTTATTTTTTAGAAACAATGGAAAACCCTACAAATCCAAAAACCTAACCCTAGGAGATGAAGCGCCAAAGCTATGGGCTCCGTTTGGGTAATTGGTACATCAATCTTCCCGGGGACGTAACTTTGGCATACAGTCTCTGTTTGACGCGCTCAATACTTCGTTAGAAAGATATATCTGAGGAATACAAATTTTAATGCGATCAAAATTGAAGGAAATTCCATGTTTCTCTCATTTTTCCCCAAAAAACGTCGTTTAGGGCCTCAAAACGGCTTTGAAAGTTCAAGACCCGAAAAACTGCGAAAAGTAGTAAGTAGTGTTGAAACTAGAAAACTGAAAGAACTGATGGTGGGGGTCCAAATGGAATAGGTCGGTCACCGCCAATATACTTCTGGATCATTCCTCCCCCCTTAGGAAGCAATGGTCCCCATTGCATTGAGTTCCTCCATGGGATGAGGCAAATTATGTTGAAATTGGTATTAGATTTGTCGAAGATGTCATGGACCTGTTGGCGGACGTGTTGGATGCGTTCAATAAATTTGGTTACTTTACCAGCCTTAGAAAATAAATATGTCTATTGTTTCTGTGTGTTCACATTGGGTATGTAAATATTAGGCGATGACGCGCCTGAGGTCAGATCAATGGAGTGCTTGACCTGACAGTGTAGAGGAACCTCTATGGGTGAGGAGAAAATTTTCTGATATTCCTGCACGACTTTGTCCATCTATTGTTACCCTATAGGGGAGTCTTGTTTTGAGACTATGGCCACAATATTATTCTTGTCTTGTGGGTGAATAGTAATGAAAATAAATTTCCTGGTTTGGGAAAAAAAATTTACTGCATTGTTTTGCAATAGTCAAAGAGATGGCAAGAGGCAGTACTACCTCTAGTATCCTATATAATTTATTTTCCAAAGTAATAAAAACAACGCGAGGCCTAGACTCATACACAGAATGTAATTTCCACAATTATGTTTGGCCGAGAACAGAGAGGGTTCCCTCTCATCCTTTTGCTCATAGTAGGTTTCCCACCAGTATTTGACATGGGGGGCGACTTTTGAGGAGTGCAAAAATAATCTTTTCTCAGTCGGAGAAATTATGGATAGAGAAATACCCTTCCAGAAATTTCAACCATATATCTATGATTTTTGCATCTATATTTCCTTCAAATACATGAATTTCAAAGTTAAATTGTACCTTGAAAGGAGTGGCGCCTCCAAAGTGGCTGGTGAATGTAGATGCGCCGTCGGTGGGCAGCTATTGAAGGATCTGGGCAGAGTTATCCATACTTCTCTCTGTTCTCAGCTAACCATACTTGTGGAAGTGACATGTTTTGTATGATTCTAGGATGCATTATGTTGTTATTACTTTGGGAAATAAATTTTACAGGATACCAGAGGTAGTACCGCCTCCTACCATCTCTTTGACTACTGCAAAACAACACAGTAAGATTGTTTCCCAAACTAGGAAATTTATTTTCATTAAAATTCACCCACAGGGAAAGAATAATATTTTGGCCACAACCTCAAAATAAGGCTCCCCTGCACAACAACAACAGATGGAAAAATTCGTGCAGGAATACGAGGACATTTTCTCCTCACCCACAGAGGTTCCTATACTCTGTCAAGTCAAGCACTCCATTGATCTGACCCCAGGCGCACCACCACCTGATGTTTCCATACCTCATGCGAACACATAGACATAATCCAGACATGTACTATCTAAGGCTGATAAAGCAACCAAATTTATTGATCGCATCCAGTATGTCCGCCAACAGTTCCACAACATTTGCGACAAATCCAATACCAAGTAAAAGCAATGCCATGATCAGCATTGGGTGCCACACAAATTATAGGTGGGTGATAAAGTGGGGCTACATTTGCATAAGGAGCACCTTGCTGGACCCCACTGCAAGCTTTTCCCACTCTAATATGGACCATACGCCATCACCAAGGCAACTGGCTCATCGGGGACCAAGTTCAGCAAATATTTCCTCATCACATGGTGGAACTCAATGCAATGGGGACCATTGCTTCCTAAGGGGGGAGGAATGGTCCAAGTGGATATTTATGGCCACCCACACATTCCATTTGGATCCCTACCATCATTTCTTTTAGTTTTTCAGTTTCAGCACAACTCATTATTTTTAGCATTTTTTTGGGTCCTGAACATCTGGAGCCGTTTTGAGGCCCTAAACGATGGTTTTTGGGAAAATTGGGTGCAAAATGGAAGTTCCTTCAATTTTCTCACTTAGAAGTTGTAGTCCTAGGATATATCTTTCTAACGAGGTATTGAGCGCATAAACAAAGATCATATGCCAAAGTTACGTCCTCGGGAAGTTGATGTACCAATTTACCCAAACGGGACCCATAGTTTTGGCGCTTCATCTCCTAGGGTTAGGTTTTTGGATGTTTATGGATTTCCATTATTTATCAACAATGAATAGGCCTTCGAGCCTCATTTTAACGTAGTTCAGTGGCATGTAGCCGCCACATCTCTTCTCAGAGATAAGCTACCATCGCCCTAGCTAGTTTATTTACATTTTGTCTGTAAACATATTTAAGTTATTTGATATTAATGAAATGAAGTGTTTTTTCCGCTACATCTCTATGATTATGTTTATTTCTATATTTTATTGTGTTCCTACATAAATCCGGATCAATATATAACATGAAGGCCAAGATAAATATTTTCAGCCTCAAAGGGAAATCATACATATGGTAGGAAGATGTGAAACAAGTCGGAGACATTAGGATAGAGTAGTTGAGTTGGCATGAATTAAAGAGAATTTTCAGAAAGAATTATTTGTCAAAAGGGTACTATGACAATACGGCTAAGGATATGTATGAGATAAAAATGGGATTGATGACAGATGAGGAATACATGACTAAGTTTGTGGAGTTATTGAGCTATGTGTCAGATCTTAAGGATGAGAAGGTCAAATTTCAAATATTTGTTAGTGGATTTCCATTATAATTTAAAAATAATATTGAATATGATGAGCATCGGCCACTTGAAGAAGCAATTGGTAAGTTCAAGCACTGTTATGAGCAATCGAAGAGTAAGAAAGCCAACCCACCTACATTTTATGTAGATTTGAAGAATTCATAAGATGCAAAGGCATGGCTTCTTGGGATGAAGAAGTTATTTTCTCTTCATGATTATATAGATAACATAAAGGCTAGGATAACTATTTTCATCCTTGTTAGGGACATATAATAATAGGGATCATAATTCTAAATTGACTATGTTAAAAGTATTGTAATATTGTACATACTTTGCTTTCTAAAAATGTTATCCCATATTAAAAAATGTAAAGAGGGTTAGTCCTAAAAGAAAAATCAAAGGAGTAAGAGAAAAATATCAAAAAAGAAGATAAAGTATGAACCCCACCAAAAAGAGATAAAAATAGATCCTGAAAGTGATGCACATTCAAATGCCACTACTTTTACTCTTTTCAAATAAAAAATTGTGTGCATCTTGTCAAAAATGCCACAGTCCATGATGATCAAATAGTTTAATCTTGATTCATTCATGCTTTAAATTTCATGTCAAAATAGTTAGTGAATAAAGATCTATGTAATATTCCTACTTAGCCTAAGCTAAGAGGAATATACATTTTTTGTTTTAATTTTCGTTGCATGAATAAATGAATAAAGGAGGACATGTAAAACTCCTGAAAAGACTGAATAAATCAATGCCCATATGAACAAGGATAAATCAGGGCCATGCAAATAAATCACTTGCAGGTGTGAAAGGGGTTTGAGATGTGAGACTGGGTCAACCTTGACCAAATCTACAGTGATGTCTAGATTCATTGTACCTCATAAAGGGACAACGCAGTTCTAGAAGGAGGCCCCTCATGTGAAAGGAGCTAACTCATCAAGGTGGTTTAGGGTTTGCAAAGGCTCTCATCTTATAAAGGGAAGGGGAAGGTAGAAAGAGAAGTTTGTTGATTGTCTATATTTCTGAGTATCTTTTATGTTTAGACAAATACTGTTCTCTTCTATTTAGTGGAGAATTGTGCTTCTTAACACTTGGAGTTCCTATGCAAGGATTTCACCTCTTCCATTGAGGATTCTTGGAGGAGTCTTGCTAATTTGATCCACTATCAGGCTTTGGGGCAAGCTCTACTTCCAACTGTAATGCAGATCTAGTGAGCGTTTGTTCGCTTTTGTAGGCTGCAACAAGTGGAACTCTAGATATGTTCAGATCTAGCTTGTATTGGAGCCTCTTCTCAGTGAGTGTGTCTTTCAAACTCCTGCAAGGGTGAATCCACTATTTGAGCTTCAGATTTGTATCTTGGCATCAAGCCATCTCTGTTATTCAAGCTACAGCACAATTTTCCTTGAGGGACTGCGTTATTTTCAGTGGAGGGTTTGTAGGGTGTTTTGACCCCATTTTTGATGAGAGATCTCTGGTGTTGGGCTTTGCGTTCACTTTGGTGATCCATGGATTAGATTTCTAATCCATGTTTTGTTTAGATCTAATCTATTTTAATGCAAATTCATCTTTAGAAATTTCTGAATCATTTTGCAGATCTGCAACTTAAAACTCAGATCTACTCCTTGTAATGCATGATTTGGTCAAAACCCCAAGGGGATCTTGTAAATAAGTCTTTCTAGTTTACAGATCTGAAATGGATCTGATGTTTTTTACACAGATCTGTTCTAGATCTAATATGTAATATTCAGCTGCTGCAGCTCCTTAAAATAACACTGTTAAGCCATTTTGCAGTTTATATATGTGTTGCAGCCTTCTTTTCTAAAGATTTCTTGCTCTATTGTCTCCTGTATTTCTACTGTATAATGTAAGAGAATCATTGTAATTCTGATTTTCTGCTGTATACTCATAAGTTGATCATATTTGATGGCCACCTGCTCATGCTTTCCAAGACTGCATTATTGCTGAAGCAGATTGTTGTGCATAGCTACAACCCCTCTTGTAGGGTGTTTTTCAGCTAGACTAGGTGGTGGGAGATCTGTTTACCACACCTATTTTGAATTTTTTTTCTCCCCTTTTGGATCTAGACTCCAGATTTTCTGATCTAAGGGATCCAAGGGCTTTAAACTCATTTCTGTGCATCAATCTTCCATGAGTGTGTTATTTCAACAAGCTTGTTGTGATGTTCCAATTTTGGAATATTACAATCTAGCCAAACCATTTAATCTTGGTAGATCAGTAGTTAGGTAGATAAATAATAATGATCTCATCATTTTAATTTGAGCCATTGGAAGTTATAAGGTTATAATTTGGTTAGTTTTCTTATCAAAGAAAAATAAAAGGGTCAGCAAGCTCAAATGCACCCAATAAATGAAGTAAAAAAATGTTAGGGTAAATGATGGGTAGGTAGATTACTTTCACAATTCATGGAAAGAATCAATTGGTCATTTCATATCACTAATATCCCTCAAAATCCCCTTCCCCTTGCTTAAAATCCCATTGCCGCTCTTAGAAGGCATTTTCCCTTGTAAAAAGTCCCTTTCCTTTTGAAAATATCCCTTTCCCTTCATTTTTACCTTTTCCCCTTATTCCACCTCTTTTCCTTTCCTAAAATCCTTTTCCCTAGTTAAAGTCCTTTTTTCCTTTGAAAAAAGTAACTCCCACTTTACTAACCCCCTTTTCAATTAAAACATGTAAAAACCCACTTTGTATAGATTTAAAAAGGTTAAAGTAATTCCAGGCTCCATTGTAAATCCCTCCCCGATATCCTTTGACTCTTATTCCTAATACATTATTAACATCTCGCATTCATATTCATTAACCGGCATTATTATATTAAATCCATGTTTTATTATACTATCCCATATCATATTAACCCCCGTTTAAATATATATTTACTCCCGCTTTATACATTTTATTAACCCCCATTCTATGCTAACCTTTTGATTTAATATGATATCGCGACCTCTCTTTGATATGAACCCAAGTCCCACTTTACATAACCCCATCGCATATATACCATATTAAACCCATTTCATATAATCCTTACCCACTACATATTAACACCTTCACATTTATAATATTCCCCAGTCCCACTTATCAAACACCTCAACTCATCCTCAACACCTGTTAACCATCCGATTGGCAGTACCCTGATCTAACCATTCCCAAATCATTTCTCAACCTCAATTGTTCGACATTTAAAGCCAATCGGAGGTGAAAAATGGGTGGTTTCACACCCCCGCTCCCCTACCATGTGTCAATCCCTCATTTTATCGCATCCTCCATTTCGAAACCACCAACCTGCCTTTTCACGTGCGATAACCACCATACCATCATTGTGTTGTATGAAGATTACTGACCTTGTTTGAATTTAACCTCCGTGCCCTATGTCTAACTACCTTTGGTCAAAAACATTAAAACCTTCCATTTACCATTTATTCACCATTTCTATTGAAGGTAGCCAAAAAGAATCCTTGTCGACCTCTTTTGAAGACATTCAAGCTTGTGCCGACCTATTTTTAAGCCATTTCAGACTGGGATTGAAACATATTATTACCATAGCCTGTGCCGACTCAAATTTAAATCTTTGTAGAACAATTGAAGCCCTACTTTGGCCAGAAACCTTTCCAAAGACTGATTTCAAACCTTTTCGACGTAATCCTAATCACCAAAAGCCATTACTTCAGCACAAGAAATTAATATATTTATTAAAATAAACAAATCTATGGCTTCCCAGGGCATTGTGACTGTTCACCCTCTACAACCCCTTGTAATAGATGTTGAACATACCCCCCTTGCTGAAAAGGACTTCAAAATCAATGATACAGTCACTAATTTCAACCTCTTGGACATCCACTACTAGAGCCATGATAAATCCATGGACCAAGATATCCACCTTTGGGAATCAAATTTGCCTAAATATATTTTCCCACAGACCTTCCAATTTCCAGAAATAATTAGCTCTGTCAAATGAGTTACTTTCCCAATGAAATAACCTTAGGAAGCCCTGGCAAATAAATTTTGTTCACAATCACTGCAGAATCAATAAACCAGATGTTACAGATCTAACCCAAGCCTGATGAAGCCCCATTGCCTATTGGAATCTTCACTGAATTATATTTAAATCTGGACTTTCCCAAGAGGTTTCAAATCTTCCAAAACTTTCTTCCTTCATCAGTGGAAACCCCAAAGAGTAACCCTCCTTATTCAACTTCAATTTTTTCAGAGAGGACCAGACAGATTATCACAATGTTGTCTTGCATTCTACGATACTTCATAGATGAATATGTAGATGCTTATATCTTAGGTTTTTTTTCCATTTTCTTCCCAGGACAGCCTCCAGCTTGTACATTTAACTTTTCTCAATATATATCAAAATCCATCCATGAGAAACTAGTTAAATTACCAGAGCAAGGAGTGTTAAATATTCATCAGTTTTGTTTTATATGTTCCTATATTTCCAATCAGAAAGGTTTGTAGTTAGCTTTCAAAAACTGGACATAGAGGGTAACTCCCAATCTATAGTCTTCTAGAATTCCTTAATCAGAAAATATTCCACAGAATTGACCTACAAGGAATTCATTGATTCATTTGTTCATCCATTTGTCAACATGCTAAGTAGTAGTAGTCAACCTGGGATTAGTGAAGAAATAAATAAAACATTTCAATTGTCTGAACAAAGTAGAACACGAGACTGGTATTTATACCAGAACCACACTGAAATTAGGGTACATGGATGCCAACTCACTCCATACAAGCTTCCCAAATACCTCCCAATGAGGTTATTTGAACTAGAATACATCAGGCAGATCCTAAACTCAGATGAGCTTAATTTTCTGTTATCAAAGAAGAAAACTTAGTTTAAAATTAAGAACCATCTTGGTCCTTTCATTTGAAATAATAGGAATGTCGTTCAACAAGTAGAAAAGTATTTACATGATTTCAAGTTCAGCAGTAGTTTCAAATGGCAGTATGATCCTTTAGGAGTTATCAGCAAGTTAAGAATAAAATTTAAATTGATTCCTTTTGTTCATGAGTCCAAACCATATATTGAAAAGTATTCCAACCAGTTAGAGTGGTTGGAAAATACTTTGCAAGAGGCAGAAAAGAAGGTCGAGACTAGTTCTATCCTGCGTACTCCAACCCCACAAGGTAAAACTCAAAAATAAAAAGAGAAGAAGGATCTTATTATGATGAGACCACCACTGAAACCAAATTCAAACTAATGTATAAGAAGAAGCCGAAGCTGAATCTAGTAATTGAACAAGAAGAAATAGTGGACACAGTTGAGATTATTGATATAGATACAATTTTCAAAGAGAATGCACCTCCAACAATTTCAGAGGAAACTCATCAGCCATCAACTTCTATTGCTCATATTATTTAGAAACAACATAGTGTAGAAGTATCTTCATTAAGAAAACCAGTGGAAAAAGAACATGATATAATGGAGAAGTATAAAGAAATTAAATTAAGGAATGAGGCATTGAAAGCTATCACCTATGCCCAATATTGGAAACAGACTCCTAGTGACCAAAACAGGTTACTTTCTACCTTAGATTATAAAACCAGGAAGATGCAAATGACCTTTTTGCAGCAAACAGTTCAGGCTCCAAAATCATCAGCAGACTACAAGAAAGCAACATTTGAATTTCAAGCTAAATATATACATCCAATAGATCAAATTGAGTTCCATAAGAAAGCAGGAGAAATGATTTACTCCAATATGACCAACAAAGCTATGAGTGTCCAAAAACTTCAAAATTTTCTAGAAAATATCAGAGAAAAATTAAAGCTAGAGAAGGCATCTTCACAAGCTAAGGATAACAGAATAAAGTCACTTGAAGAATTGGTCATGGAGGTTGGATATGATCCAAAGAACATCAAAGCAGTCGAAGAGCTCATCAAGAAGAAAAATGCATACATTGCTGCATTGAAGAAGCAACTAAAACTACCTCCTATAGAGCATCCACTGACTAAATAAGTTTTGGAGAATGAAGGTCAAAAAGATGAAATGATGAATCTCATATTTCAGTTGACATATCAACTGAAAGAGATGGAGAACGAAATGGATAAATTGGTGCAAGAAAAGAAGGCCAACATGGAAGCAATTCTTGTTGCTTCCATTCCTATAGATTCAACAACAGTTACATCTACTTCAACAGGTCTATTACCTACAGCAATATTAGTTACTACAGCAACACTAGCTACTACACCAACAACAGATTCAACAGCAGCATCTCATCCCAATGATGAAGTAGGTAAATTGATCAAAGCTATGCAAGACATGTCAATCCAAACAAATGAGATTAATAGACTTAAAGAACAAGTAAAAATTCTTGAAGATGAAAAGAAATTGGTACTAATCATGTATAAATCTGAAACACAGAAGTCAAACAGAGTGATTGACAAAATACAAAATTTATAAAAAGAATTAACATTGAAAGAGCCACTAGCCCAAGCAAAGCAACAACTATGGGCCAATATCATTAACTATCTTAATGATATTTGGCCTTCCATCCAAGTCATATTTGAGCAGAAATATTTGATAAAAGCAACAAGTGAAACTATTCAGAAATTCAAAGAGGAATTTGGGAAGAAACCATAAGAGGCCATTGAGATAATTAAGTTTCCTAATTCCAAGAACAAACAGGAATTAAAAGAAATTGGCATAACTTACAAAACAAAAACAATCTTAGAGGTAAGAAAGGTAATTTCCAAGAGAAACTTGATGATACAACTTGATCTCAAAACTATCTCTGTAGGATCTTTAGATAAATCAAGCACATTGGATTTTGGATCTTCAATACATGAATTCATCAAATACTCTATTTTTACACTTGAAGACCCCAAACCAAGTTTCAGTCAAAGACCAGGTCGAAGGACACTCCCACTAGGTCATTAGGGTTTCATAGGTTGTAGGGTCGTCATTGGGGTTTTAGGCACTGATTTTCCTGTGTTATAAGCTGGCTCTAATGTAAAAGAATATCAGCACTTGGTTGTCCAAGAAAGATCAGAAAATCTCCAAGGAGGACTACTTTATCAATTTCAAGTTCTGCAAGAGGTAAATGTGAACTTTGACACTTCTGTAGGAGTGTTAAACTGAATATTAGCAGAAATTTGGTAAGGTAAGAGGCCTGCTCCTAAATAAATACGTTCATAGCAAAGAGAGGGGAATCAGTTGGTCTTCTAGAAGAGCCAGGGTTTTGAGCTTGATTGGGCCAACAAGTGCCAAACAGTGAAACAAATGGCAGAAATGACCTGAAGGAGACGCACCAAACCCAACATGAAGAGAAGCTTTTCAGAAATTATGGATGAAATAAGGAAAAAGGTGAGGTGACCTGGACAAAAATGAATGAACTTGAAAGAGATATAGAGAACTTATAAGAAAACACTGATAATTTTTCTCAAGCATCCTAGAAAACTAGGGTTTTGGTAAAGTGTTCAAAGAAGGTGAAACCATGGTTTGGACTTCATGATGATAACAAAGGAATTTTGAAGATGTCACTGTTTGTAAAGATTCCAAAATTTTCAAAGGGAGTTTTTCATGACAAAAATGATCAAAATCAAGAGGTTAACTCCATAACACAAGCAAAGGAAGGATTATGAAAATACAGCTACTGTGGAAGCATCCTAAAGAGTTGCCAAGCTCAACTTGTCATGCCTCAATATCAGTAAGAAAGGTGAAGCCAAGGTTTTTAGTCACATGGAAAACATAAGATGACTTGAGCTCCAAGGTAAGAATAAAGAATTTTTGGAGATACTGCCACTGTGTAAGTTCCTAAGGTTGTCAAAGTGAATTTAGCATGCTTCAAAGATGAGAAAGAAAGAGCCACTTCAAGGTTCTCATGACACCTACTAAGTGAAAGTGTTAAAGGACATAAATAAGCCAAATAAAGTCAACCTTGTCACTCAAAGAAAAACCTACAGAGAAAGAAGGACGTAAAGAAGATCAGTGAGAAATGGAAAATAAATGTTTCAGGCACCTACAAATCAGAAGTGGCCAAAAAAGGTGAAAGGATTAAGTTGAGTTTCATAAAGGGGATTTCACATCAATTTGAAGAAACTGTTGTATGGATAAATCACCAAAGTGTCAAAATGAACTTTCATGCCTCAAGGAACCAAAAGAGAGTCTGTTTTCTCACTTCAGTCACCTGCACAGTAGCAGTGGTCAAAGGGATGAAAAACATGGTGTTGAGCTCAAAGGTGAAAACAAAAAGTGGTGAAGGTTGCTGCTGTGAGAAAAGATATGTCAAGTTTTCAATGTCAAAGGAAAAGCAAGTATCACCAATCCATCAACCTACAAACAAAAATCCAAATCAATTTTTAAGCCACCTACAACAAAAGGTCAAAAGAGCATTAGTGAAGAAGTGAAAAAGTCTTTAGACATTAAGAAAGAGGGTTTTTAAAGCTAAATTTAAATTGTTTGCCTATAAAGGATCATCTAACACCTCAAAAAAGTCACTTTTTCCTTGTGAGAATCTTTAGAGTGATCAGAAGAAAAAATTGTGAGTTTTGAGTCAAATTCGGGCAAATTTACCCGACGATGTGCTTTCAAGTCGGCGCTGCGCGCCTGACCGTTTCTCCCATGAAAATTTACTATGCGCTGCATGCCTGGAGGTACGAGTTGCATATTTACCCGATAGACCTGACATGCCTGATAGAAAGCCTTTGGCATTGTGTGCCTGGCACAACGTGTTGCACATTTGCCCGACCTGACACCTCGTTCACCTGGGCGCTGCGCGCTTGGCCAGGAGGGCCTCCTACACCACTTCAACACTCAAAACCCCTCAAATTTGCTCTAGGTCCTCACCAAGGGTTTTTCAAACTTCTTTAAGGGGTAAGTATAGATTATCAAGCCCTTTCCAAGGTTTTTGTCATCATTTGGTTAAAGGAATGAAGATTTAAGGAGAAAAACCTAATTTTTCATGCTTGGACATCACTGTTTAAAAACACTTATCCATCTGCATGCTAAGAAGACCAGTAAGAACACATAGAGGGTGGCCTTGTTGAAAAATTTCTCATTCATCTAAGGCTGTACCTTCACCCTCTACATTCACTCATAAAATCTAGCCCCTACACCACGAGAAGTTTGACAAATTCATTGCCTTCATTCATATCCATTTTCCATCAGTGCAGGGTGTCAAAACAGAGTTTAAAATAGATATCAGTAGGATTTATCATTGAATTATCTTCTTATTTATCATTCTCATATACTTACACCTTCACTCATACACCCCACTCACTTGTAAAAGGTCGCCTTTTTACCACCATTTCCATTACCTATTACATATCAGTTTCATAAGCAGAGCTAGGGTTTCAAGGGTAGAATTGTCAAAATGTCAAGGGAGGGTGATAGTGCTAGTGGTGAAGAAGGCCAAGTGCCAAGGAGGCATCAACACAGAGGTGGGAGGATTAGCAGGTTGAACCAATAAACACAATGGAGCTTAATGCATCTCCCATAACTGTCTCATGCTTCTAAAATGTAGGTTGCTATCAATTTTGTGAGAAATTACAGCAGGTGCAAAATCACCCTGAGCTGACTAGGATTTTCATACTTAACCTACTTGAGAAACAAGTCAACCTTGTAGGGGTAAACTTTGAGCTGTCCTCATATGCCATTGCTATTGCCACTGGGATACCTAGTGTTGGTGAAAAATGGTTCAATCAGGCCAATTTAGACATAAGTTACTATGAGTCATTCCTTAAACCTAGATACAAAGACTACAATAAATCCATATTTCCTTTCTCACATTTGCTTGAGAGGTATTCACCCATGATGAGGGTCATCATGAGATATTTCACATGTGAAGGAAAATTCTCTAGGCTTTACTCCTATCACTTTACTATGGTTAGGATGCTACACCTACCCTATTATCTCTATAGGAGTATTGACAAAATGTCTTATATTATACAGAAGAGAGATTTCCCTCACCTGATGCAAAGCTTATTTCATCACTCTTTGATCAAAATGGTTGTGATGCATCAATTGCAGCAAAAGGGTATTCCATGGGAGGTTTTTATTGCCCATGAAGTGTTCACCAATCCAAAAGCCCATCCTCAACAAAACATGCCTTCATCATCTCATCCTCCTATCCTTACTCCTCCATCATCTCCTGCTGAGCATGCTTCACCATCTACACATATCCCCTCACCTCAGAACAACCCTCCTTCATCACTCTCTCACAATGCATTAGACAATGAAGGAAGTGACAATGAGTAGTCAAATGAAAATGAAGGAGATGATAATGATGAATCAAGAAATAATGAAGAAGAACACAATGAAGAAATGAGCCATGATGGCAATAGGTCAGAGGAGGCAGATATCAGTGAAGAAGAATAAATTGAGGCTGATATCAGTGAAACAAATATTAGTGAGGCAGAGGAAGATAGTGAAGAAAAGATCCATGAAGAAAACAAAAGTGCATAAATTAGTGAGGAAGAATAAAGCAACAAAGAAAAAGGCAGTGATGTCAGCATGGAAGATGTAAATGATACAAAGGGAAAAGATGCAGAAAGAAAAAACGAGATAAGTCATGATGGCCATGACATCAGTGGAGATGATGATGATGTTAACACTGATAATTACAGCAAGAATATCAGTGATAAGACAGAGAGCATGGAGACAGATGACATAAGCCATGAGAGCAGCCATAAAAGCCATAAGGACAGTAAGGATATCAGTGATGATGAAATTCATGATGGCACCAATGGCGAAGGCACTAAAATGAGCAAAATTGAACCTTTTTCTTTGACCTACAAAAGAGGAAGTAGGCATGTGTTTGCTGCCTCTAAAAGGCGAGGGGCCATGCCTCCTACATTAGCTAAGCAACTTGACAAAGGAAAAGAGAAGGTCATGGAGGAAGAAGAATAAGATCAACATGAGACTGAGTAGGAATTTGAACTCATTCATGTTGACAGTGATGATGAGAACGAGGCAAGGATCTCAAGAATTTTTCTCAAAGGTAGATATGCCCAAATCAAAGATCTGCAGGTCAATCTAGCTAGGGCTAGGAATGTCATTCATTACTATGAGATTGAAAACAAGCAGTTGGAGGCACAAAAGGCCATTTATGAGGTCAGGGAAATCAGAGCCCGGAAAGAAGCTGAAAGGACCAAGGTTAGGCTAGATGAGGTCTTGGGTGTTTTTGATGAAAGTGAAGATGAAGAAGGGCAACTTTCTAGGAGAAGGCCAAGAACAATGGGCTTGAGGAAGGCCTTGGCCAAAGAGAAGGAGCAAGAAATAGCATTGGCAGAGCAAGTCACTCCAAGTGAGCTGCTTGCCATGGAGATTGAGTATGATGGGGAGCCTTGTTTGGATAGGGCTAATATACACTTGGAGGATCAGCTGGAGAAGACACAAAGAGACCTTGGCCTTAGAAGAAGATGGCCAAGCACTATGCATTGAGAAATCAAATTGCAAGGGCTAAGCTCAAAAGATCCCTTGCCAAAATTAAAGCCCTCAAGGAGAAAAAAAAACTAAGAAAACATTGATATCTTAGCTGATTCTTCCCTACAGGCATCCCAAACCCCATGAGGAAGATAAATTCAAATTTTGACAAGATTTTGATAATTTTGGTTTTCCACTGTTTTGGAGGGCCAAGGGCACAACGCCCTTAACGATGCACTTTTTCTTGGGGCATCCATTTAAGGAAAACTTCACATTTTTTGGTTCCTTAGGCCAAGGACATCACACTCACCAAGTTTCAGCTCATTTGGAGCAAAGCTGGTCCTCCAAAAGGACCAAAAACATGCACAATTTCACCTTTCTACCTTGTTTTCAGGGCTGGCGCTACACCCTTAGTAGCCTTGGGAGTTTTGATTTTTTAATAGTTAAATGAATTCAAATCAGAAAACCAGGGGCATTTTTTTAAATTAGACTTGACAGGATTTCCAATGAGCTATCACGGATCTCATTTCGACATCGGGAAGGCCTTCAAAATTCAGCTGCAAGATGACCCATTTTTCTGGTGCAGGCATTGCGCCCTTGGACGTCACTGTTGCACCCTTGCATGCAAGAGTAAAAAAAAGACACAAATTTATGGAAAATAGATATTTTGTGGTTTTTTGGGCAAATCACTCCAAAGTTAGGTGTTAGAAGTTATTTTTCATTTATTGCATTAGATGTTTTATGCCTTGGGCCTTGTATGGTCTCTTTGGACATAAATGGTATTTATGAGTATTGAATGATGTTTTCAAACCCTATTTAGGGTTTTGGTCCTCCTTTCTTGTTATATACAGTATTGATGTCTCATTGTACATATTGGATATTTGCTGAGCATAATATGAGATAGACTCTGAGTTTATTGGTGAAATTGGTTTTTGGTGACTTGTGATGGTTTTGGACTGAGCATTCATGGATTGAGAACACTCTTAGGATTCATAAAGCTTGGTTAGATGGTGATGTATTCCACCTTTGTCTTTTTTTTCTTCAGTTTCATTATGTTCATTTTTTCATTGATCAAAAGATAGAAATAGAGAATAGGACTTGCTTCTTGGTACCCTACTTCTACCTGCCTCTTTTGATTTCTGTGTTTTCTTCCTTGAAGTTTAGCTAAAGAATTCTTAAATTCTCTTTGGTTTTTACTAAAATGTTATGTTAAAGGTCTATTTGTTTGCAATTAAGTTTCAGATAATCCTTAACTGCTCTCTAAGTTTACTTATGTGTTGTTTTTAAGGTCTACTTAGTCCAGTTTAGTTGAAGAATCCTTCATTTCTCTTCAAGTTTTTATTATGCTAATCATCCTAAAAGATTTTTATTGTTCTTAGTACGTTAAATGATCGTTGCTTTCCCCTTAACCTACTATATTCACAACTCCATATTCATTTCACCCACACTAAACCTACTTAGATCCATTTGTCCTTGTTAAAGTTTCCCTAGGAGACATCCTTAACCTATTTTTTCACTCTTCAAAACCTTTGCAGACTCCATAACCCAATGGATTGATTGTCTCTTACTCTACCTATTTTCTTGAAAACCTATCCAAAAAAACAAACAAACCCTAGACCTAATAACTATCCTAAAATCAAAACCCTAAAAACTATCAAAGATTACATCTTTCACACAAGTATAGAGAGAGCCCTCTCTGAGTCCAGGAAGGCTAGGTCCTAGGACTCCAAAGACTGGTCTGATATTACCCCTGTACATTTGGTCTTGCCAATCTAACAAATTACTGGGATCTAACAAGACATTTGAAAATCTCTTTTACCACTAGCATGAGGTAAATCATCTCTTAATAAACAAGCCTACTTCTGCAAAATACACAGAGGTTGATGAAATTTACAGGAGAATGGTAAAAATCAAATTACCAGATGATGAGGCTTTGGAAAAGTTATATGATTTACTATGAAAAGTAAAATTAAAGCAGGTAAAAGAGCAGTCAAGGTTAAATAGTAACAGAGCAGGAAGATAAAGATGAATACAGATGAAAGGTAGTAAAAGGTAGAGTTTAAAGATCAAAACAGAGTTTAAAGATAAAGACAACGTACAAGACACTCAACAGATAAAAGGAAGCCAACATGAAAGCAACAGTAAAAGAGATAAAGAAGCAAAAGATCAAAGAATAAAACAACAAATCAATAAAAGAGGGACAACTTTCATTAGTTACATAGTTGTCTCTATCTTCTTGCATAAAGATATTTTATTTTCCGTTGAATAATTCCTAAATCAGTTTTAGGATATTTTTTATTTCATTTTGTATACGTACTTCATAATTTGAAGTATTGAGTGTGGATTCCTGAACATTTCTATAGTTGTAATTGATATAAATACCTGAGGGTTTATTGTACCATTTTCAAATTAGCGGAAAAGACAAGTAATAAAGGCATTGCATTACAGGATTCATGTGTTGAGCCACTTCAGTGAAGTATATTTCAATTATTCATGTTTTTCCTTAAGTATTCCATAAACTTGCATGTTTTCTAATTTAAATGTTATAACAGGAATATTATTGTAGAAATTGTTTAAGTACACTCTGTTCTAAATTGTTATTCATTTTAATGTTTTCTTCTGATATCTGGATCTAAGAATCCTTAATTTCTCTCTGTTGGGTGCCAGTTTTGCACATTTTTCCTACATTTGTTTCCCCTATTTTGCCTCATGACTATAACCAATGGGCCTATCTTTGCCTCTTTTTCCTACCATTCTATCTTAACTTGTGTTGTTTCACCTTATTTTCATTACTCTGCCATTTCATCAATCATTATGATATATCGTGCCTTTTTTATGACTAATTCAGGATGAATGTTTGGAGATGATGTATGGTCTTTGTGTTGTCTTTCAAGATGTAATTTTTAGCACAAAATATCTCGAGCACGAGGCATACAAGAGCAGTTAAGGGTGTGTTGTTATAGTGAGCTTTTTACACCATGATGTTGTTACACTTTGCTGTTACAGACCCATTGGCAAACTGCTATTACATCTGTACCACTGACTGGATCTCGACAAATCCTATTGCTAACCTGTCCTCTAGCTATTACGCTATAGTTGTGGTTTATCGTGATAGATGTAAAAGTTATTAAGTATTGTATTTTTGGATAACATCCTCTAGGCAGTTTGATTGTAATCTATAATTTTCCAGTCTGACTTTTATTAAGAAATGGTTATAACCATATGTATTATATTTCGATCTGCATGAGAATCATAAGATTCTCATGACTCATATATCCCTTGTTTTTCTAAGATGTAACCACTATATAGTTCTTCGCCCTTGAGGTCGAAAGGTAAATGGAGAACAACATTACTTTGGCTCTGTAATTTTTCTCATAATAATATAGATTGTCTTGTTATTGTTGTTACACGTGTTATTCGATTTAGTTTTCGTTAAGTTCTTTCTCTACCTGTGCTCTGCTAGGGAGGAAGGACCCTCCTCTTTAGCAGGGATTGTAGTGATTAAGGTAGTTTTGTATGTTTTTGTATTTTATTTATGTATCGGTAGAGATTTTTTTGCTGTTGTTACAGCTATGAATATATCCACTTCAATTTCAATATTTTGTATGCTATTACACATATGAGATTAGAGACACCAGCTAGATAATTGTTGTGTGGTGCACTAAAATAGATTAATTGAAGTGTGATTATAGTCTTGTATATAATTTTATTTTTGCATGAGTGATTTACTTCCAGCATTTACTTTAGCAACGATTTCCTTTATTTGGATTTGCTTCTGGTTGGGTGTATCGACACAGATAGCTGTCATTGAAATAAAATATGTCCCTGGATTGATAATTTATGTGTATTGTTTTAGTCATTTAATAGTGATTAATACAACCCAAAATTTTTGTGTTATTGCCGGGGATGTCGGTGACGATCCAATCAATTAGAGTTGTTTCTTAGAAGATAGAGTGTACCCAGTCTACAATTTCTTGGCAGTAAGACAAGAGGTAAGAACCTACACAGTGCTCTAACGAACTTGAGCAGGTTCACCAATGCTACACTAGGGCACTTAGAGGTGTAATTTCTGTGTGTTTTTTAAGAGTGTCTCCAGCGACACAATTTTTGAGCAGTAAGACAAGAGGTAAGAACCCGCGCAATGCTCTAATGAACTTGAGCGAGCTCACCAATGTCTTGGTGGGACACTTAGGAGTGTGAATTTTTGGGCAGTTTTTTCTTTAGTGTGTCTCCAGCGACACAATTGTCGGACAGTAAGATGAGAGGTAAGATCCTACTCAACGCTCTAATGAACTTGAGCGGGCTCACAAATGTCTTGTTGGGACACTTAGGAGTGTGAATTTTTTGGCATTTTTTTTTTCTTTAGTGTGTCTCCAGTGACAAAATTGTCGGGCGGTAAGACGAGAGGTAAGAACTTGCGCATCACTCTAACAAACTTGAGCAAGCTCACCAATGTCTTGTTGGGACACTTAGAAGTTTGAATTTTTGGGTGTTCCTTTAGGGTGTCTTCAGCTATACAGTCGCTCGGTGGTAAGACAAGAGGTAAGAACCTGCACATCGCTTTAGGGCCCATGTGTTGCAGTAGGAAGATATCAACTTCTACAAACACCCCCCCACTCTATTGACTACAGGAAAGACGGGTCTTAAGAAGGAAAATAAGAGTGTAGATTTAGAAAGAAAGACATTCTTTGGAGATTTGATCTCAAGGGAAGAAAAGGAACAGTCCACGTCATACAGAGATAATAGGAAGACATGACCACAAAAAGAAACTACCATATCAAAGCATGGGCCATCGGTGTCTTCCATGTCTGGACCTCACCAGCCTTCGAAAAACATACCCACTCCTGGTATCAAGACTCCGGGTTCAAAACAATAGTGGAAAATCATTGATTAGAATCTAAGAATTGAAGGACGTGGAGAGACTAGTGGGGAGCATCAGGGACCTAAGGAACAAAATTTAATTGATCATCATTTGGACGCTGGTAGTGCTATTAATAAGCTAAACCTGGAACAACCTAATCCTTTTATTTATCAATCTCCAGTACACTTCGAGTTCAATTCATCCCATCAGGAAGAATCAACCATGGGGGACGAGAATGTCAACACAGATAGCTCTGTTACTTTTGAATTCTCAATAGTAGTAACATGGGATGACGCTCCTATGAAGAATATTCCTTTATCATCCCTACCATCCTTTCAAGGGATGGTTGTTGAAGACCTTGATACCTTTCTATTCGAATTCAATATGTTGTGTAGAGGTTATGAATACACTTCAGACGCTTGTAAGCCGAAATTATTCCTTGCTACTTTGAAAGGAGAAGCATTAAGATGGTTCATGAGACTGGGTACTGGCATGATTCGAACCTAGAATGAAATGAGGGAGGCATTCCTCTTTAAGTATCAGGATTACTGTCGAACCAGGGATTTGAAGGATGAGATCTTCAGAATTACATAGAAGGAGGAGGAAAGCCTGGAAGACTATATGGATCGATTTCACTACAATTTACAAAGGTCTAAGTTTTGTAACTTAGACCAAGAAATTCTAAAGCCAATATTCTTAAGAGGTATAAGAGATGATTGTCTGGAGCATATGAACCTATTGGGAAAAGGGGACATATCACAAGAACCACTTGACAAAATAATGAAGCTTTTCCTGCGTAGCTCAAAAGGATCAGTCAAAGGGAAAAGTTATGTTTGGGACCCTTCAGTCCAGATATAGAAGTCCACGAGTGGAGGAGTAACCAGAGCAGAGATTGGAAATATATTTGAGGATTTTAAAACTGACCTCCTTAGCACTCTCTCTGCCCAGATCACTATGGTACAAGTTAAGAAATCACAAGCAGAATCTGAAGAAACCTTATCAATATTATGTCTGCAATGCAAAAAGAAACATTTGGAAAGAGAATGTGGAATGAATAGTGTCAATCTGTGCAATATCTGTGAGTTGGCGCATTCTATGAATCAATATCATGAATTGTCGAGACTAAAGGCGGTACTTCAAGAATCAAGCGAGGATGTCCAATCTTCTTATTTCATCGGATCAAAGAGACCATGGTAGCCATGACATACAGGTATGCCTTCAGATTTTTCCTCTTTTTATCCTTGGAATAATGTTTATAATATTCAGCAATATCCATGGGAGTATCCTACTCCTTCCTCAACACAATTTTGTTCACCATGGAACCAGTGGCTTCCTCCTCCACCAATGAAATATTCTCCATCACAATCCAATCCTTGGGGTCAGAACTGGAGAAGTAATGGCCAAGGTCCAGTACCCCCTGCACTACCAATTCAGCAACAATAGTTAAAAATACCTTCGATTCAAAATCCTACACCTTTCGTCTGACCTCAATTACCTGTCCAACCTAACCCCAATCCAAATAATAAGGCAGCCCAGAGGATGGATGCTCCAGTTACCATCCAAACTTATCTTATTACTCCTATTGCAATTAACGAGGTTCAACTTTGATCAGGAAAAGTAATTAGACCTGAGCATACTCCCATTATTACCGAAGAATGTGAGTCACCTAGAAAGGATATAGCCGATTCTGAGGTAGTTGTTACACATGTAACAGTTGATACAACGCCCACTGTTACATTTGTAGCAGCCAACTCGGGAGGATCTGACGTTTCTACAACAGCCAATCCGAGCAAGGCTGGTGCATTTGTGATAGCTGACTCAACTGTTAGCATTAGAATCCTCCATACCCTCAACGATTAACTGAAACTGGGCTAGCCTCACAACCTAAATCTGAATTCCTCAAGGAACTTGAAAATTTGCATTTACGAATTCTATTGTTACAAGCTCTTAAGGAAGTACCTATCTATGCTAAAATAGTGAGGGATATATGCATCAAAAAGCATGGAAGTAAACCTAAAGACCCTGCTATTATCCATGTCATAGGGAAATTTTCTGATCGCATGATTGATCAGCCTTTTTTGACTAAATATAATGACCCAGGGAACCCTACAGTGACTGCCCATATTGACAATCAACCTATAACCAATACTTCGATCGGTCTAGGGGCAACCATTAATGTCATGACTAAAAACATCTTCATCTCCCTAGGACTTCATGGACTTAGACCTACACCCACAGGGCCTGAATAAGCAGATAGGTCCTGTCTCAAGCCCGAGGGAATGATAGAAAATATGGTTATCACTGTGGCTTTTTGGAATTATCTGGCTGATTTTCTCATTTTACAAACCAAATACAACCTGGGGTGTCATCCTTTAATCTTGGGAAGACCGTGGCTGGCCACTACAGACGCATATATCAGATGTAGGTCCAGATCTATGGTGATATCATATGGGCAGGCCACTCAGAACCTGAATTTTTATCCCGCAGCAAAACCTCATATGGATTTGAGTAGTCTCTGGTGGGGTGAATTTGAACCTAAATCTAATCTTTCCCTATCTCTTATCACGCTTGGAAAATCACAATACTTTAAGGATGAAATAGAGGACAATATCATTAATGGTTTTATTAGTAATTCACTCTATGTTGCCTCCATTAGAGATCTAGGGGAAGAAGATGAGGTAGATGATGCAATTTTTGAACATTTGAAAACCACTCTACATACTATCAACAGTCCCGTTGAAATCGAACCTGGGAAATGTTTAAACATCAATCCTAACCCGACTCTTGACCAAAACAGATTGTTGATACAGCTGTTACAGAAATACAAAAAGGCATTTGCATGGGATTGTACGGACATGAAAGGAATCCATCCTGGCCTATGCACTTATTGCATTTATCTTAAAGAGGACTGCAAACCAGTGAGACAACCACAGCCCTGAATGAACCCCTCACTTAAGGAGATAGTGAAAGGAGAATTGCAGAAAATCCTTAATGCTAATTTCATCTACCCCATTTCTGATAGCCAGTGGGTGTCTCTACTTGTCATAGTTCCGAAAAAGAATGACAAATGGAGAGTCTATGTTGACTATAGAGAGCTTAGCGAGGCTACTCAAAAGGACCATTTTCCTTTACCATTCATTGATCAGGTCTTGAATATTGTCTCTGGGAAAGAGTTATTTTCATTCCTAAATGGGTTTAGTGACTATAATCAAATACAGATTGCCCCGAAAGACCAAGACAAGACAAGGCTTCACTTTCCCATGGGGTACTTTTGCATACAGAGTCCTTCCTTTTGGCCCCTGTAATGCACCAGTAAATTTTTATAGAGCAATATTAGGTATTTTTTCTGATCTTTTGAATGATTTCCTTGAAATCTTTATGGATAATTTTACACCCTACGAGGATGCCTTTGAGACAACATTAGCTAACTTGGAAATTTTTTTGGAACATTGTGAACAAACTAATGTTTCTCTGAGCATGGAGAAATGCCACATGATGATGACCGAGGGAATTGTGCCAGGAAATTTCATTTCGACAGATGGAATCAAGGTAGATCCTACAAAAATTGAGGTAATCTTGAAAATCCAGACCCCTAAGACTCCAAAAGAGGTACATAGTTTTTTCGGACATGAAAAATAGTATAGGAGATTTATAGAGAACTTTTCAAAGATTGCATGTCCTATGTTTTCATTACTCATGAAAGATGTGAAATTTGTGCAGACAGGGAAGTGTGAGAAGGCCTTCCTGAAGTTAAAAAACTATGTAACAGCAGCACCTATTTAACGAGGACCAAACTAGAAATTTCCATTTCATATCGCTACAGACACATCTGACATAGTTGTGGGTTCTATTTTGGGGTAGCTGGAGGAGAAGAAAACTTACGCCATTTATTACATCAGTAAGAACTTAACTCCAACAGAAATCAACTACACTGTTACTAAGAAGGAATTCCTACCAGTAGTGCATGCTATCAACAAATTTTGGCACTACATCACCAGGTATCAGTTATTTGTACACACTGACCATGCTGCAATTTTATTGTTGATGAAAAAACCTGTTACTAATGGTAGAGTTACACGATGGTTATTGTTGTTACAAGAATTTGATATTACTATTCTAGATAAACTCAGAAAAGATAATGTAGTTGCTAATTTTCTTTCTAGATTAACTATAAGTGATGAATGCACTGCCACTGAGGATTATTTTCCGGATGAATATCTTTTTGTCGTCTCTACTCACTCACCATGGTATGCAGATATAGCCAATTACCTTGCTGCAAGAAAATTCCCACACCAATTGTCTTCCAAGAAAAGGAGGAAGATTATACAACAGAGTGCTACCTACTCCTGGATAGAACGAAATCTCTATCACACTGGGCTAGATTTTCAAATTAGGTGGTCTGTTAGAGAATATGAGGTATTTGATATCTTGAAGGATTTTCATGAGGAAGCCTGTGGAGGGCACTTTAGTGACAAAAGGACAAGATATAAAGTACTCTCAACAGGGTACTACTGGCCAACTATATTCCAAGATGCCAAGAATTTTATGAAAGGATGTGATAGCTGCCAAAGGATGGGCCAACCTCTTAAATTAGATGAGATGTCATTACAGCCTCAGATAGTGATAGAACCATTTGAGAAATGGACCCTAGACTTTATGGGGCCAATTAATCCTTCATCACAGCCAAAATCATACATATTGGTCTGCACTGCTTATGTCACAAAGTGGGTTGAAGCAAAGGCACTAATTAGAGCAACATAGCAAGTTGTTTCAGACTTCCTGTTTGAAGGTATTTTTGTTCACTTCGGGATACCCAGAGAGATAGTGACAGATGGGGGGCCTTAGTTCACATCTCATTTGATCAAGAAGCTGGTTGAAAAGTATGGAATTCATCACATAATCAATTCACCGTATCACCCACAAGAAAATGGTCAAATGGAAAGCACTAATAAAGTCATTGAGGGAATATTAACAAAGACAATAGCCAGCCACCGAAGAAATTGGGCCGAGAAACTTCCAGAGGTACTGTGGGCTTATAGGACAACATGGAAGAATACTACATGCTTCTCACCATATGAACTGTTGTATGTTAAGAATCCTCTATTCCCCATAGAGTTTTAAATAAAGAAATTAAGAACAACATTGCAGGTTGATCTGGACTTAAGTACGAGACAGACACAAAGATGGAACCAACTCAATGATTTGGAAGATAAATGGTTGGTTACTATTCAACAAATAGAGATCATTCAACAACAAAGAGCTAGATGGCATCATGGGTTTATTAAGAAGAAAAAGTTCGAGAAAGAAGAATGAGCTCCTTTGTATGATTCAAGTTTCAAGTATTTCAAAGGCAAGCTCTGCCCCAGATGGCTAGGTCCTTACAAAGTGGACTCGGTATTTGACAATGGGACTGTAAAATTGGTCACCATCAACAGTGCTAAGACATCGTTACTGGTTAATGGGAACCGTCTAAGGTTATATCATCAGCCTGCTTCGAAGGAATCACTTGTTAACATTGTCGCGGACTCCGATATTCATGTTACAATAGTAAGGGAAAATTCTCCTGTGCAGCCTAAAATTTGAAATTCCAATAAGTGCAGTAGCTAAAAACCACCCTTGTGGCAGTTGTCACACCTTTTTTTTTTAATTTAAAAAAAAATTAATATATATATATATATATATATATATATATATATATATATATATATATATATATATATATATATATATATATATATATATATATAACAAAACAAAAATAAAATAAAACAAAAATAATAAATCTAACTATGAAAACCTCTTTCCGGGGTGTAGTTAGATAGTTTGTAACAACTAAAAACCACTCCAGTGGCAGCCGATACACCCATATTTTTCTTCTTGAAACATCATATTTCCTTCCTGATCCATTTTATAAGATGATGGTATTCATTTTATTTTATTTTTGTACCAATTTCTCCTAATTATTATATTTTTTTGAAGAATAATATAAAGGATGTCTTAGTTGTTACACATGTAATAGTCGACATCCATGAACATTGTTTCTCATGTTTCATCCCATAACAACAATAATTGTGCCAGCAAAATCCAATAACACGAGCGCTGCAAGCAGTATGCCGCCAATTTGAAGCCTTCCTCCTCATCGCCTAAGGTATGTCATTCAAAAGGTAATTCCATCATTTATGATTTGGTGTTTATTGGCAAAAGTAATGATATTCTCATGATAGCCATGGGCGGCCGTCACCATTAAGGTGGAGGAGGGGATATATAATGAAATCATTGAAAAAATCCGTAGTCATAAACCTCTATCAAATCTGCATGCACCCGATTAATAGCAAAAATGCCAATGATGACTAAATCCAGTTGGGAAGAGCATGTGTACTTAGAACCCATTACTTTTCATAACGAGACATTTATGAAGAGTGGTGTGAGGTATGATTTGGTAATCGGTAAAACCTGTCACCTCCCATCGACCTCCTCGACTGAAGCCTTGTATCCTCATTTCAAACTCGCCAATTGGGATAAGCAGAGACGCTGAGAAGAAGTGAGCAGTGTAGTGACATTACAGTGGGTTGAGAAGTAAGAAGAAAATTCAAAAACAACAGTAAGATGGGTGGTGCAGTGGTCAGGCACGAGCCATATTCTATGGATGCCTTACAGAATTATCCAAAAGCCTAACATATATTTAGAGACGTCAGATGGATTGAGTATTTCCAGAAGCTAGAAGGCTCGGATGAGGCAGTGGCAATCGAATTCGCTCAGAGTTTGAATAACAATCAGACCCGAGTTAGGGGCTTGCAAATTGAGGTGACTAAAGAGGTAATTGCCCAAGTAAATACATTTCTAGTAGAGGGATAGAGGTGTTTTAATATAAAAATCAATGAGCCCTCCTTGAAAGAAGACTTCCTAGAAGGAGAAGAAAAAATGGAGAAGAAAGGGATAGGAATTAACAGTTTGTTACTCCCTTAGCCATGGGCAGATGTCACCTTGGGTTTAATCAAATACATCACTTGTGAGGGAAGATCTGCGATAGTATTTAACTATCACTTCCCTCTACTTAATCACCTTCGGCACGAGCAAAATATTAATATTCCATTCTACTTATTAGGGAACATTAGGCATATGGTGGTAGCAGTATAGATAAAAACACACCCGGAAGCATGTGTGACCAATCATGGACTCATCAAATTGATCGTGATGGATTCCCTAGGCCACCAAGGAAGAACCTGGGAATAATTCAAGTGAAAGAGGCTGAGGACAAGCCGGGGAAAACAAACCACGACTTTAGGAGGAATTTAGGCAAAAGCAAAAACCTAGACTCGTCCTGCCAAAGTCAAAATTGGGAAAGAACCCACTAATGAACCAATTGGGGATAGATGACCAAAACAGAGGGTGAAAGTTAGCCTACCCATAGAAAATTTTCCTACGGCTAGAAAGAAGATAGTTTCATAAGTATCAGAAGAAGAAAGGAAACCCTCTTCATCAGGTAAGGATGAAACTCATGTCCTATTTTTAGAATTTGAAAATTTGAGAAAGTGTTACACAACATTTTGTCACTATCCCTGCAATCCCCATCCCGCACATTGGAGGGTCATTTCTGTGACCAATACATAGTGTCATGCTTTGAAAATAACATCATTGCATCCCTTTTGATGAGGGCAACATTATTTTTGTTGACATTTTCCTAAGCAGAGCTGTAAAAATCCCTATTTTTGCTTTGGCGCGGGTAGCTAGTTCTGCCCTCGTGCCGATGTGGAAAATTAACACTAGGGCCCGCCCCACCTGGCGCTCTGTCCCAGTGTAATGCTCGTGCCAAGATGTTTATGAATTTTTAAAAAAAATAGATGTGGAGGTTCCATTCCAGCCACCTCCGGGATGATTCATTGGGAGTGGTTGAACTGAAACAACCACGGGCCTCCTCCTTTAGTTAGTAGTTTCCACCTCCCTTGGAACACTCCTGAAGGATACGATTCCCTTCCACATTTTTAGGGATCCCAACCTCATCCTTTCCCTCTATATAAACAAGCCTTCTCCCTTTATGAAGACTAGTTGAACAAAGAGAATTATATAGCTGAAGTGCTAAACTTGGAGACTAAGCTATAGTTGAATAACTGAGTTATTGAGAAGGTAGATCAAGAAGGAACTCCATCGAGAGGTCCCCTTTCTAGTCTGAAATCCCTTACGAGCTTTGAGACGTGCTTCACCTGAGCCTTACTAGACGAGACTGCAATGTTAGAGCATGGTCGTATCTCTTCTTTCTAGCTATTAATATAAGTGACTATTTTCTAGTTCCCGTCTTGTGTTTTGTCTTTATCGAATGCAATATGCTAGTATTCTCTGATAGACTAGCAGTTTTTGGATGGAATTAGTATGTGGTATGTGGTTATCATTTTCTAATCTCTGTGCAGGTGTCCAAACGTGATAAGTGGATGGGTTGTGACTTGCCTTCGTTTAGGAGTGAGAGGTTCTCATCATCACTACAAGTGTCGACGACAGCTTTGGACCAAAATTAGGTCATCTTATCGCATCCTCTTTCATTCAAATATCTAGGAACCTACACTCTAGAATGATTCCTTGTTACTAGACCCACCCTAGGGCTAGAGGGATCGTCTTTGTCCGCAGAGAGGATTTACTTACATAACAAGTTGGCGACCACACTAGGGACCAGTGTAAGTTTGTATTTGATCTTGTTGAGTAATTTTTTTGGTTTTTTGTCTTGTCGTTTACCTTTCTGTGTGTTTAACTGTGTTTCAAACCATTGTTTAGACCCAGATTGTCAAGATTGAACTCTGCTCTGTAAAGTTTCTCCTTTTTCCTTGGTTAGATAGCTTGGCACAATTTTTCTCTAAATATTCATGCTGATTGGCATAGGTTGCTTTTGTAGTGCTCATGCCATCGCTTGTTTGGCGCTGAATACCACCTCACAGTCGCGCCGACCCCTGTGAGTTTTTGGGTGTGAGCTTTTCATGAGTTTTTGGTCAGTTGTCTTTGTTTCTGGGTTCCTCTTAAGAGTAATTGAAGTGTTTTGGACTATCTTTGACTGTTGGAGGCTTGTTTTCCTTAGTTATTTGTCCATTTCTTATTAGTGTAGCTTGAGGTCTTAGGGTTTCTGAGTGCCTTGGTGCACTGAGCCTTCTGTTTGGAGATCGAGTTTCTTGATAGTTGTCAATTTCTTCCCTTGTTTAATTTTTGTTGGTCTCCTTGACCCTGTTGAGTATGTTCATTGGTTGAATGATCATTGGTTTTCTCATTTTGATTTTTCTTCCTCTTACTCCAAGCACCGATTACATTGCTTGTGTGGGTCATTTTGGAGATTTCTCTTTGACTTGAAAAGTTTGTATCATTGGTTTGAGTATTGTTGTGTCTGTTTTATGTTGGAGGATTCATTCCGTTTTAGCTTCTGCATTCACTCTCTCAAGCTAGTGTTTAGTTTTGTTTTTCATATCATTTAGTGCATTGTTTGCTCTATTGCATTGAGAAAACAAAAAATATTGCATTATTTTTTCTTTGAAAATGAAAGTTTCCTTCGCTTAGTTTGCATTGTATAGGCTGGGAAAGAGTTTTGTTTTCCCTTAGATTGCATTAGATGCATTAGTTGGTGTTTTGGCATAATTTCATTATTTTCTACTGCTTGAAAGTTTTCTTTCCTTCTCATAGATAGCTTTCAATGAATGAAAATGGTATCATTCTGCATGTAGTTTTGCATTTAGGAAAATTTTAGATCTGACATATGCTAAGGCTTGGAAATTGAAACCTAATCCAAGATCAATGTTAAAATTTATTTCAATTGACCTAAGGCAACATTGAACCCTAATGAAATATTTTAGTGGTCTAAGTTAAATACGTGTTCAGGCGTCTTAAAAACTAGTAGTTGTCGTTCGCCATTTGGCTCCAGACAGTGCTAGTATGGACTTGTGCTCCCCGTACCGCCAATAATATAAAGGGAGACCCCTCTAGGTTGCAATCCTTTTATTCATAGGAAGCCAAGTCTACCACCCTGTAACCGTGATACAGCGATCACAACATTCGGGGAGACTACTTGCATGTACATCAAGTCCTTGGTCATTTTTCTTTCATTTGATCACCAAGGTATATATGGCAGTTCACCGAAACATAGCATACCCTCTTGCTTAGAATACCTGAGCAATCATTTTTTATCTTTACTGACTATTTATATTTGAAAATATCATCGAGCACTTGTCCTTTCGCACTCGTTCAAAATTGAAAGTGACTACAGTCACCTTTTGCCTGTTTCTTTACTCTTAAAATATGAAACATCAAATTTTGGTTTGAGTTTCGTAAAATAAACTACCCATGATCACACACCCATTATAAAGTTTAGTACGTGGCTTGTTATTCTTTGCCTTGTTTTTTTGAGTTTTTACTCGAATCTCTTCTTTTTTCCTTCTTGTTGTGAAGTAGTCACAGTGGCGGAACCACCGGTTTCGGTGTCTCGATCCCTTCTAGAGGTAGTTCTTTATTGGATAGTTCATTTGAAACTCCTCAATCCTCTAGGTCTACCGAGCTTCAGCAGCCTATTCTCCCATCGATCTTACCTCTTTCTACCCAATCTCCTGCTGAAAATCCAATTGAGTTCAATTGGCCTCCCTCGGGTGCTTGGTCTGGTTTTGGGGATGAGGAAAATTCTCTCCTCTTATGTTTGGATCACCATTTTTAGCTTTTGTTATACCTCCTAGTCCCTATAGTCTTTTCGAAGATATTATGGAGGAGTCATACATGGAAACATGGGGTCCTATTGGCAGTGATGGAATTCCTATTTCTACTGAAGAATATCAACTTTTCCCTGAAAACACCCCTCATGTGTCTGCTCAATCTTCACCATTAGTGTCACTTTCAGCTGGATATAGGTATCTAGGTCAGATTATTGCTGGTGTTGCATGCATAGCAGCATCTACTGCATCTAGGAGTCCAGTCCTTCCATCATTAGTACTATCATTAATGACACCTACTTCGTTGCTTTCAGTTACATCTGTCCCAGTTCAACCTACTATCTATACGGCTGCGTCTGCGCCGATCACTTAGTCACCAACAACCTCGACTGAGATACCTGGTGGCCTCACTTTTGAAGAGTATCTATTGGCTATTCATCAACATAACTCTTAGGTTTCTCAGCAGCCTCCTGCTCCTGTTAACCCACCACACCATTATTACGAATATGGTAATCATGTTTATTCGCCCTATCTTACTCCTCGTCACTATGATGTTGTCGGTACCCACATCTATGCTTTTCCTACTCCCCATAATTATGATGACCGTGTTGTTCCTGTTTATGACCCTTATGAAATCGTTCCTGAAATTGGAATGACTTATCAGGTGCAACCTCCTGGCCCACATGGACAACCCTTATAGGGACAACCTTCGATTCAGTCAGGGCTTGCATTAGGTCCTCGGGGACAACCTTACTGTCCACAAGGCCAATATTTACAAGGTCAGCCTATGGTCCAACAAGGGAAACCCTAGGGGCCTTCCGGTGAACCTTTATATCAACCAGGACCTTCTTATGGTCCTGGGGGGGAAATATATTTGTCACAGGGACAAAATTTTGTACAAAAACCAAGATCATATACTCAAACTGGTCTGAACATTAGGTAACAAGGACAAACCTCTGGTCCTCCTCTGGGACAACCTGGTCCATCGCAACCGTCAGGCCAACCTGCTCAGCAAGGGAAACCTGGCAGCTCTTAGCATCTAGGCCAACTTGCTCCACAGGGGAAACCTGCTCAACTAGCCCAACAGCCTACTCAATCTGCTCAACAACAATTTTACTCTGCTTCACAGCAGGGTCCTACCTTTTAGCAACCTGTTCAGTCTGCTCAACAGTTGGTTTACCCTGTTTATTCAGCTCAACAGGGCCCCACTTATCAACGGCCACTTCAACCCTAAGGCATTTATTATCCTCATGGTCAATATCAAATAGTATATAGTGCGCCTCAAGGTTTTACTTATCACCCTCAATCGCAGTTTCAGTATAATCAACCGCAAGGCCATGCTTACATTCCGCCACAAAATCCTCAACAAGGACCTCAATGGTATACTCAGAGTCAGTATCCTGGTCCTCAGTATCAACATAATTATTTGGCTTATCCCCCATATCATTAAAATCCTTCAGGACAGAACTAATGGGGGTAGAATTTTTCTCAACCAGGATGGAATGTGAATTTTGGTTCTTATCAAGGACCTGCTATGCCTTTTAACCCTCAATTTCCATTTCTTGCTACATTGGAGTTACTGGATGTGTCAAAATTAACGAATGATCCTATTCTTCATAACCCATATTGGCCTCCGGTTCCGACTAAGATTCCTGGTGATTGTCCCAAATTTGAGGGCAAGTCCAAAGAAGACCCCCAAGCACATGTTATGACTTACCACTTGTGGTGTTCTTCTAACTCTTGGGTTGATGATTTCATTCAGCTTCGTCTTTTCCAATGGACTCTTACTGGTACTGCTTCTAAGTGGTATATTGAGCTTTCTCGTGGAATCTTTCAATATTTCAACTCTCTCGCCATGGCATTCCTTACTCATTTTCAACTACTGGTTCATTATGAAGCCGAGACGCATCTCCTCACCTCCTTGAAACAGGACCAGGCTACTCATATCTCGGACCATATTCATGAATCGAGAAATTATTGTTGCTTGATCAAATTTGAAATTCCTGATCAACTCCTTACTCATTGGTTCACTACCTCCTTTGTCAATCAGATTGCGAAAGACATCGCCATGGGGGCATGTGTAACCGAGGAACATGCCATTTCTCGTGCCCAATACCTTGATCTCGTGTACTCTCAATCGAGCATATTGTATGATATTTTGACTGATACCCCTGGAACAGGAACTTCTAACACACCGGCGACCCCATCCGTCGATGGTATTATTGGTTATGTGTCTCAGACTTCTCGTAAGTCTTCTTCTTCTAACCCTGGGAAGCAAAAATCAAATTCTTCCAATGATATTTCTCCTCAGTCTAGTCCGAATCCTAGTAAAACCTTAGAGGTCAATTCCGTCCAGGCCAATCCCACGGATAATATTTCTAAAGGAAAAAAGAAGAGTAAAGGAAAACCCAAGGCCGATACCTCAAAACCAGATTCGTCCAAATCTCGTGCTGATGATGGTTCGCAGCGTAAGCTGAAGTATCCTTGTCTAATTTGTGACGAAGAGCACTACACCAAGGACTATCCTTGATGGGCCGAAGTGAGTAGATTTCTCAAGGGCACTTAGGGTACTCCTGTTGTTCTTAAAGAACCTTTTCCATCTCTGCAGACCCAGATGGTCAAGCAGCCTCAGTCATCTGCTCCATTTGGTTCTCAGGTGTTCATGATGAATAGTTCTGCATCCGTTTCTATTGCTACTCAGTCGAAAGTGTTATCACCAAATCTGACCTTGATAGGCTACTGATCAAGTAGAATCTAAGTAACTCTTTCAAACCAAACTTTTGGCTGAGGCTTAGCCTCCTCAACCTGAGAGGGCTCTCTCAATAGGTTTAAGATTTTTAATTAATGATTAGATGGCTAACTCTAGAAATCAAAATGGAAAAAAATGTATAACTGGTTGAATTACAGATTAGAAAAAATATATTGGGCCATGGATTCAAAGTAGTCTTCAACAAAACATCATAATCAGCTAAACATGGAATTCAAGGCACTTGGAGTTTAGGTTTATAAGTGAAACAATAACACAGTGAATAAACACAGTCTACAAGCATGTGAAGGAATTCAAAGCATTATCCAATGAATTCTAAGTAACACATGATCGTATCACTGCAAATAGGTAATTGAAAAAGGCCATATAAATATCAAGCACATAAACCCCTTATGAATCTTGAGTAGTAAAACCAATCTCTGTATTAAGTTGAAACAACACACAATCTGCTACAATAACAAAAATTTATTTTGCTAATAAAAATTCCAACCATGACGAATTTGACCTAATACTTCATATAGAGCATTTAAAATCTTGGATTCCATGATCCATCATTAGGAGAATTTGAATTCTATCCTTAACACCCATTCTATTCATGAAACAAACTATTAACTACAGACTAATAGCTAACCGTCTTTTATGAGTCCTAATTCAAATAGGAGTGAAACTCCTAAACATGTTTCAAATAAACTTATCTAAAACTTAAATACTTCCTTTGACAGCTGCTAATCCATATCTTTGACCTTTATGATGCCTCTAGCCTTGTTGTAAACCCTGTTGATTCATGACCTAACTGTCCTAAAAACCAGGAGACAGAGTTCCTTCTTTTTAGTTCTTAACCTCCATGCTTATCTTTGAGAAGATTTGCTGGCATTGATGAATATTTCATATAGGTCACATGTGATAATATTCCATTAAAAAATCAATCTTCCAAATGTGCAAAAAAATATCCTCGAAAAAATGGAAAAGGAGATTAGATATAACTACGCTATGAAAATAACCTATTTTCGTAGCACAGTTTTTATATCATTGTACAACACTTCCTTTAATCCTTCTTTCTTCTGTTTTGAAATCTTATTCTTCATCTGTGATACTCATATTTCCACCAGCAGCATAAAAAATTGAAACCCAACAATCCTTACCTCCAAAATACATATGCAAAATGTCAAAAACTCATCTTCGGCAGTTTCGTAGCACGCTACGAAACTGCTGTGTATGCTCCCTTTAACACAGTTTTCAAAAATTTACATTTTAAGGATATTTAAAACTATTCAAAGATTGATATCAACATCAAAAATCAAAACAACCTGGCTTTAAAAGATGTTCTTCCTCAAAAATGATCTTCTTCTTTATGACAAAACTATTTTAAGGATTTATCACTTACTTCCCTGTTCCATTGTTGCTGTAGCTTATCTTCAGATTTTGTAAGCTGTATTTCTAGGTCTTCAATATATCTCCTCAATTTCCTATTGGTAGCCCTCAACTGAGCATTCATCATTCTTACAAATCTAGCTTCTTTAATTGCAGGTACAGTCCAAGTAAAATATTGAGCTTCACTGCTGATTGTTTCTGGTTTAGAAACCCTTTCAACCTCCCAGAGAGCCTTTATCCTCTTGAAATTTGTCTTTTCAGCATCATACCTTCTTGCTCTCTTCCTTAGTCTATCAATTTCATAATTAGCTAATTTCAAACTTTCTTCCATTTCTTCACAATTGGTTTTTTTTTTTTTGAGTGGAAAATACCCTGTTTTTGTCACCTTCAGGTATTGGTGATGAAAGGTCTATAAACTCTTCATGAACAGTGGAGGCTTCCTCTATTTTATCTAACTCAATATTAAGCTCTTGCATCTTTTTGGATTGTTTGGTTAAAGGCTTTCTAGGCTTGAATACAAATTCTGCAACCTCATCCTCGAATTTCAGTTTCTTAGAAGATTTCATCTTCTTCGGTTTTCCTTCATCAAATTTTATGAAATCTGCCTATACCAAAGGGGATTCTTCAATATCAATGGCTTGTAAAATATAATTTAAGTTACCTTTTAAGCCTGGACTCTCTCTTGAAATCACTGCTTTACCCTTTTCCTTTGCAATTTGACTTCTATTCAATCTCCTTTGAACTGGTTTATTAGCTGACTATTCTTGTGTCGTTTCTTTAACTTCAACTATCTTTTGTTTTTTAGGTTGAGTCTCAAGAATAACCACTGATGCTTTACTCACTTGCTCTTTCACCTGCTTTCTAGGTTTTAGCTTAACAAATCTTTTTGACCTTGTCATTACGTACTAGTTTCTACTGGTGGGATTTCTTTAGCCTTAGGGTTAATCCCTGTAGCTTGTGTTTCCACTCCAAAACCACATAAAAACAAAAATGATGACCATTCCCTTTTGATCCTTTGGAGTTCATGTAAAACTATCAGTTTAATTATATCGTGATGAAAAAGGGAGTTTCACATCCTTTAGATTTCATTTTCACCTTATCTTCCATCTTAGATATACTTCTATACAGAAAGAAGTATAAATCTAGAGAAATCATGCCAGTAAAGTGCAATAGAAGTTTAAAATGATATGAATATACTTTATGATACCTTCCCTCATAGGTAAAATACCTTTGTATGTTGAAGAGAAAATTTTCATAGGTGTCTTTGATGTAGCTCCCTGGAATTGCCTTGGTTAAATCTGTTTCTGCAAATTCGAGCTTTAGAAATAATTTACATTCTTGCATGTCAAATCTGAAGCCTTTGAACCATCTCTCTTGCCCCCCTAGGAATCTTTGTCACCAAAGTTATGATTTCAAGAGTAATTGACAAGTTTAGGATTCCAATTTTTGTGTTTGAGCCAGTGAAATATAGGGCAAACTCCTGTCACCTGACTGTGTCCTCCCTACATTTTTTTACAAAATTTCCAACACCTTGTTTTCTTGAAAGCCTCCAATATTGATTTATATTTGAATAGGGCCTCTATGCTTTCAGTCTCTGTTCTTAAAAAATGTCCAGACCTGTGGTTTTTCTTTTCTTCTGTCATATTTGACTTTGAATTTCTGTAACAAATCAACCTCACTTGAATTTCTGTTTATCAGCCTCGCTTGATTTCAAAACAGTGAACCTTGCTTGTTAATGGTATTCAGCCTCACTTGAAAATATATGAAGGAAGCTTTGGTATGAGATTAACACTAGCTTAGTATTTTAAAAAGGCATGCAGTAGTGTTTTTGCATGAGAAATGAAACAAAAGACCAGCCCTTTCGAATTTGAAATCACCTATCATGATGACCTCTACATTTGAAATGATGGATTTGAATGGTTGCATGCTTTAGAAATGACCCCTAGCTGACACCTAATGATATAAAATTAAAGGAATTTGAAAGTTTTGTTGATTTGACATGATCCACTACGAATTCACACTTTCATAGCGTGATTTATGTATTTTCAAGGAAAAGCGCTATGAAAGTAGGAGCGCTTTCGTAATGCAAAACATGTTTTTTACACAGTTTGCACTACGAAAGTGTGGTTTCGTGGCTAATTCCAAATTTTTTTCAAAAGGTTTAAGATATGACTTCTAAACAGGATATGGGAATTTTAAACCATGGAATAAGGTTTTCAAACTTTATTTGGATATGGAAATGAGACTTTTGAGACTCTTACCCTATCACCTACCCTTTAAAGCATGAAATGACCCAACACCTATCTAAGACCATGACTAGGAACAATGTAAACTGTCCAAGTTTAGAATAAAAATTTATGGTGATAACGGAAAGATTATACTGGATCGCGATAGGCAACAGGGAAGGATATCGCTGATGGTCCTCCTCCTCCACCTATTTCCGGCCCTCTTGAGATTAAAAGGCCCAGTACTGAACCTGTTGTGCGACCACCTTCCAAAGGTGTTCTCTAGAAATCTACTTATAATCCCAACGTCCGTGATGCTCAACATTACAGTATTGTTGAGGATTTAGCACAGGCACCATCCACAATGTCTGCATTAGAAGTACTCCAGAGTTTTCCATCTCAGCGGAAATCTTTATTATCTGTGATCGACGAGGTTGATCATGTTGATACTAGCCTTCTCACTTTCAATCTAGAGTATTTCGTCCCACAACTTCTACATTAGATTTCACTCATTATACAGGTTGTTGTTAATGGTCTTGACATCCATCGAGCTGTTGTGGATGAAGGTGCATCAACCTGTGTCATGTCAACTTCGTGCTGGAAGGCCATTGGTTCTCCAGCCCTGAATTCCTCGCCAAATGCCCTTGAAGAATTTGATGGAAGGGAATCAAAACCTTTGGGTGTTCTCGCAAGTTTTCCGATTACATTAAAAGGGAAGATAGTCAATGTTGAAGTAGAAGTAGTTGATGCTAAACTCAATTACAATCTTCTACTCGGTCACAGTTGTACTCACGCTATGCTTTGTGTTCCGTCCACCCTCTTCCGTGTTTTGAAATTTCCACACGAGGGAAAGATAGTTATTATCGATCAATTGTCATTCTTCACCTCTTCTTCTGAGTGTTGGGAAAAATACTGAGAGGGGGGGGGGGGTGAATAAGTATTTAGAGTTTATAAAATAAATTCAACCTTTTCTTTGAGCATATTTCCATACGTGGTTTTTATGAACTGAACTAGCATATGCACGCGGAAATATAGAAGGAAACTAGCGTATACTGATTTACCTTTTAGATTTAGAGAATTTCTCAGGAACAATATTTTTAACAGATTTATCAGTTATGAATAAGGCTAGATAATCAGAAGTTATGAGCAGTAATCAACAATATAAAGCATCACACACATGAACACCAATATTTAAGGTGGAAACCCAATTCGGGAGAAAACCACCGCTATTGTCATCTCTGTCTTCAATATTTATTATATAGAAAACCTTTTAAAACATTGTACTGATGCAGAATTATACCACTATGCAGGATTCTACCTGCAGAAGGCTACAACCTTCTCTCGTTTTCCAGCTGGAACTGGAAGGGAGCTCTAACCCCTTGATCTTGTTTACCAGCCTCTCCTGGAAGGGAGCTTCGACCCCCTGATTTCAACACCAGCTTCTACTGGCTGAAAGCTTCTACTTCCATACTAAAGGCTTCAACCCTCAGACCCACTGCAGACCACGTTTCATCAATTTTCATACTGGATATAAACAACTTAAACACATCCCCTTAACATTAACAACCATACTTTGCCCAAACCTTCAATCATGACAGTAAGACCACTGTAACAAGAATATTAGACATAACCTAGAATTCAGAGTAGATAATTAGATACATATTCAACCTTGAACAACCATTAATTCAGATACCATAAACTATTTTTCTTTATGTAACCCACGTATATACACGTCCTTCTTCACACCAACCTAAGTATGCTTCAGTGCATGCTAGTTTTATATTCTTGAAATTATACGCAACTTTTCTTCACATTTTCCGCGTATACATGCACTTTTATTTTCACCAACTAGCGTATGCTTTCTTTCAGAATCTGTTTAGACTCATATTTAGATCTAAAACTTTCAATTCAGACAATCTATCAGCAATGCAGAACTGTTTAGATAGTCACTCATCCTTCATCATGTTTTCTCAATCAATGATTAGATTTTTTCATTATCAAATCAGTAGCATACTCTATATTCAATCAACCCAGAACTTCAAGAAGACTTCATTGACCGACAGCAGAGAGAAAACAGAAATCACAGAAGTAATATCTGTAAATAAGCTTCAGAAACCATAACTTCCATACGCGCCTTTTATTAAGAGAACCTCTGTATACACACGCTTTTACCAAGAGAAACCAGCGTATAGATCTGTAAATGGTAGACTTTGCAGAATATACCATATCTATAAACTTACCCAAATTTCTTCATTATCATTAGCAAACTTGTGCTAGTTCTTCATCATTTCTTTTGCAGATCATCCTATAGATTCATCATTTCTAGATCTAGAGATCTTGAACCTTCATCATATCCATGGGTGCATCATAAATTTAGATCTATCAGAAACAGAGTTCAACCATGCAGATATCTCTCAAAGAGATTTATTCCTGAATAGCTTATTCTTTTTGTTTTTTTTTTCATGCACACCTTGCACTATGATCCTCTTCTCCTTATATATTTTTAGCCTTTATTAATACCATGAGTCAAAACCACTTAACCACTGATGGTATCCCTAGATGGGATCAAATAGATAATCCAGCGCTCAATAATATGGGCCAATACCATGGTCATGTCCCCCGGTTTTATAAATTTAGAGCGCAAATAGGCATACGCTACTTGGTACGTATTTTTACACATACATACGCTACTCTACCTTTACAAACCCGCGTATGATTTGTGACATATCTTATTCATCATTACTCTGGCACTTACTAGAATTTCATTCTTTGTTACTTCTGAAATTCTTTGTAGATACATCAGATTTACATCATTAACAAATAGGTTGCTATGCAAAGACAACTCATCAAGTCAGTTTCCATCAAGGACAACTTCATCAAGTAGGTTGTCATCAAGGACAACACATTGCATCATATTGCTAACAATCTCCCCCTTTGGACTTGATGGCAATCATGATAGTGTTTGATACTAACATCACCATTACTAAAACACCATAATACATAATACTCTCCCCCTTTGACATCAAGGGAAAAGGGCAGATCAAAACCAACACAGGGTTTTTCTTCCCTTGTATAAGGATGAGCTCTGTAGATTTGATGTGCACTGAAGGTTTCATGCTCCCCATGAGTTCATGCTGAATTTTCAAAACATATTTTTCAATGAAGTACATGACTCTATAACTAATCCTATCACCAAGGACTCATACTTACATCAATGATCCAACCAAGTGGATTTACATATTTGACCCAACTACCCAACCAAGTGGGTTTACAAATTTGAACAAGTCCTTACATGATTGAATATTACAATTTTACATCATAGGTCTTAACATGACCTTTGCATCAAATTATAGAAATAACTTATAAAATCAAGACCAAATAATCTCAAGCATGATATTATACCACAACAAATAATTAGAATGCCAACAATGCATCCTTTCCATATGACCAAAGCTCCCCCTTAGCTTGTGCATCTTGAACACGTTCAACAGCAAATCATGAAGGCATATTCATCAAATATTAGAGAATGAAACATAAATATGAGAGCTGAAACATCACCAGAGATACCCAACAGCACCACAACTGTGCTGAAGAATGCTGACCAAAAAAAAATTGTCAGCAAACACCCATACACGGTTTTCTATGTATAAACGCATGTATATATGCAACTTTCCTCCAGGAAATTTGTGTATCCAAGTTAATCTTCTGTATTTAAGTAGATCTGATCTTCTGCATGGCAGAGACTACTCCCAGCTTCTATCTGAGATATTCGAACGCTTCCCTGGGTAAAGGTTTGGTAAATATATCAGGAACTTCTTCTTTGGAGGGAACATACTCCAACTTCACCTTTTGTTCAAGCACTTGTTCAAGTAAGAAGTGATACTTGATGGGAATGTGCTTGGTCTTGGAATGCATAACAGGATTCTTTGAGATATTTATGGAACTTGTATTATCACACATAATGGAGATAGGAGGTGAAAATTTGATTTGAATGTCTTCTAAGGTTTGCATCATCCAAAGAAGTTGAGTGTAACATGATGTAGCAGCCACATATTCTGCCTTTATAGATAAGGCAATAGAGCTTTGCTTCTTCATGCATACCAAGATACTAACCGAGGCCCCATATAGAATGCACCACCACTAGTTCTTTTACGATCATCAACATTTCCGGCCCAATCTTCATCGGTGTAAGCATGAAGAGTGAGATCAACATTCTTTGGATACCATAGTCGAAGTCTTGAGTTCCTTGTAGATATTTGAATATTCTTTTGACGGCTGAAGGTGAGACTCTTTTGGATTAGCTTGGAATCGTCCAAAAATCCCAACTGCATGCATAATGTATGGTCTTGTCCTGGTTAGATAAAGAAGACTTCCAATGATGGATCTATACTCTGGTTGACCATGGGAAAATCATCATGAGAACTGAGGTTACATCCAATTACCATTGGAGTACTCACATGTTTGCAGTATTCCATCCCATAATTCTTTAGAATTTGCTTGAGATATTGCTTGTGATAGAAATATGCCATCTGTTGCCTATTGCACTTGTAAGCCAAGAGAAAATGTTAGTTCCCCAAGTAAAGACATTTCAAATTATTGCTGCATAAAAAAAGCAAATTTCTAACTCATGGACTCTTCATTACTTCCAAAAATGATGTCATCAACATATACAACCAAAATCAATAGTTTATCATTTTCAGTTTTTGTGTATAAGTTCCTATCAACAGAACCCTTTGAAAATCCTTGTTGATGAAGATATTTGTCAAGACAATAATACCATGCCCTTGGAGCTTGTTTCAGACCATATAAATCCTTTTTAAGTTTACAAACAAGATTTTTATCATTTCCCAAAATGAATCCTTCTGGTTGTTCTATATAAACTTCTTCTTCCAGATCACCATTGAGAAAGGCGGATTTAACATCCATTTGATAAACTTTGATTTGTTGGAAGCTTGAAAAAGCAAGAAACATTTTTATGGCTTCAAGTCTAGCTACCGGAGCAAAAGTTTCTTCAAAGTCTATACCTTCTTGTTGAGCATACCCCTTGCAAACAAGTCTAGCTTTGTTTCTTACAACATCCCCATTCTCATTTAACTTGTTTTTGAATATCCATTTAGTTCCAATGACATTTTTGTTATGAGGTCTTGGTACCAATTCCCAAGTGTTATTCTTTTCAATTTGATCAAGCTCTTCATTCATGGCTTGAATCCACAATTAATCTTTGCTGGCTTGACTGAAATTGTGTGGTTCAATAGTGGACAGAAATGCCAGATTGCTAGAAGATCCCACAAGAGTCCTTCTTGTTTGTACACCTGATCCCTTTTCTCCCAAAATTTGAGATTCCGGATGATTCTTTTGAACATATCTGGATGGAGATTTTTTAGATAAATCATCTTCAGGTTCTTCATTGGGTTCATTGTCTATATCATTTCTATTTTATGTAGAAGGACATATGTCACCATCGTCTTCATCTGTTGTTTTCTTTTCTTCTTTTGGAGCTGCAGGAGACTCATCAATAACAACATAAATACATTCAACAATCTTCCGAAGTCTTTTATTGTAACATTTATATGCTCTACTCCTAGAGGAGTAACCAAGAAGTATTCCTTCATCTGATCTAGGTTCAAACTTGCCAGTTCTTCTTCATTATTTTTGTTAAAGCATTTGCTTCCAAAAACTCTAAAATGCTTCACGGTGGAAGTTACCATACCGGAAGTTCATATGGAGTTTTATCACTATTTACACGAACATGTGCCTTGTTAAGAATATTCATTGTATGTCTTGCTTACTCCAAAATGTGTCGGTGTTAGGAATCATCAAGCATAGCTCTAGCCATTTTTGAGCCTGTTCTATTCATTCTTTCTGCTACGCCATTTTGTTGTGGAGTGCCAGCTACAGAAAACTGTCTTTTATGCCATGTTGTTCACAAAATTCAAGGAATTCATCTGATGTATATTCTCCTCCTCGATCAGATCTAAGACACTTGATTTTTAGATCTAATTCATTTTCAACGAGTGCTTTGAAGATCTGAAATTTCTCAAATGCTTCATCTTTGTGTTTAATCAACCCAATCCAACACATTCTAGAGAAATCATCAATAAATAAGATATAGTATTGTTCACCACGTGGTGAATTTTTCCTCATAGGTCCACATATGTCTGTATGAATGAGTTCAAGAGGCTTACTTGATGATCCTTCCTCGGCATTAAATTGCACTCTGGTTTGCTTACTGAATTGGCAAGATTTGCATATGATACTTTCAGGTAGAGTAATATTGGGAAGATCACGAACAACTTTAAGTCTGCTTGATTTGTTGATTTGAGAGAAGCTCAGATGCCCCAACCTTCTATGCCATAGCCATTTTTCTGGAGATTTACTCAAGTAACATTGTTCTTTGCAGTTCTTCAATACATACAAGTTGCTTGGAGTTCTATTTCCTTTTATAATTATTTTACCTGTATCAAGATCACGTACCACACATTGTTTTGAACTAAAGACAACTTTAGTTCCTTGATCACACATTTGACTTACACTTAACAGGTTATGATTTAATCCATCCACATACATGACATTATTATCTTTCACCTTTTCTTTTAGAAAAACAGACCCTTTTCCCTTAATGGCAGCAGGAGTATCATTTCCAAATGTAACATTCTTTTCTTTTTCTAGAGCACTATATGCAAGAAGTTTGTTTTTGTCACCTGTCATGTGTTTTGAGCATCCACTATCAATGTACCATTGATTTTATTCACCTTCTGCAAATAAAGATATGCCACAATTTTCAACCTGTAATTCCTTCTTTTTCCACACTTTGGAGCTTGAAGAAAAATGCTCTTTTGGCTGGACTTTGCTCCTGCATTCAGATTCTTCATGGCCAAAGTTATTGCAATAAGCACATTCAACTTCATTTTGAAGAGGAGAAAAGTTTTTATATGTATTCTTCTTTGTTCCAATATCAATCCTTTTCTTTCTTGCTTCTCTTGTCATGATGGTTTTATATGCAACACATTGAACAACTTTATGACAAAAATTGTGACATGAGAAACATTGTCCATTGAAGAAGAAATTTCTGCGATCATGAAATCTTCTACTTGAATTTACCTGTTGATTGGTGTTTCTTTGAAAGGTATTCTTGTTAGTGTTCTTTGAATTGAGATGGTCATGCTTTACCTGTAAAGATTCTTTATTCCCTTGCTGAGTGGCAGAATGTTGTATACTGGCTGTAGCTGCTTTTAGATAATTTGGTGCTGAAGCCTGAGAAGATTCTCCGATATATCCAAGACCTGTCTTTATAAGAGGAGAACTTTGTACCTTGATAATCTCATCTAAGGTTTCAGATCCTTTAGCAAATCTAAGATTCAAAGTCTTTACTTTCTCAATTTATTTTCTTAGACTTACTATTTCACATTCTAATTTCTCATTGTGTTTCACCTTTTCTTCAAGCTGATTTTTCAGAGTTTCTATGCATATTTTACTTTCTTCTAAGCATATTTTGAGTTGATTGATTTCATCAAGAAAATCATTGTCCTCTAAAGCATCCATAAAAGTATCTTTTTCTTCTCTAGATTCTTTTTCAAATGACATGAGAAGTCTAAGATCTTGCTCACATTCTTCCTCACTGTTAGATAACCCATCACTGTCTTCATTAGTATAGTAACTTTTTCTAGTGCTAAACTGATTCTTATTCCTTCTTGCTACTTCCTTCCCTTTTTCATGTGTTTCTTTATGAGGACACTTAGCAGCATAATGACCAACTCTTCCACAAGCAAAACATTTGAAAGGAAGCTTACCTCTGAACCGTCCTATGCCAAGTTGGAGTTTCTTTACAAAATTTACCTCATCTTCTTTTGAGATATACCCTGATCCTTTTGTCTCTTGTACTTCTTTCCCTTTTGTAGAAGCTCTAAAGATGGCTTCTTTGACTTCAGATGGTCCTCCTCTTCTCATTTCATATGCAGTTAGTATGCCATGAAGTTGCACCACAGTAAGATTTTGAAGATCCTGCTTTTCTTCAAGAGCAGAAACTTTTGACTCAAATTTTTCCGTTAGTGATCTTAAAACTTTCTCAACCAAAGTATATTCGGTTATTGTTTCTCCCAGATTTCTCATACAATTTACAATATCATCAAGATGTAAAAAGAAATTGGCAATGCTCTCCTCATTATGCATTTTTAGATTCTCATATTGAATTCTGAGAGTTTGGAGTTTAGCACTTTTTACCTTTGCATCACCTTCATAACTTACAATGATTTTGTCCCATATTGCCTTTGTTGTATCCAGCTACATGAATTTGACAAATTCTGATTCAGTTAGACTTCCCAATAGAGCATTGACCGCCTTTGCATTTGTTTCATAATTCTTTCTTTCCATTGGATCTGTTGGTGTTGCGGCTGGATATTGATATCCTCCTTCAACAATAGCCCATACATCTGCTCCCAGAGACTGAAGATAGGATCTCATCCTTGTTTTCCAGAAGATTAAATTGTTTCCGTTGAAGAGTGGAGGCCTGATAGATGCTGTTCCATCTTGATTGCTCATCTTGTTTGATCTTCCTTCTAGCGGCTAAGCTTTTTTAGAAGGACCTGCTTTGATACCAATTGTTGGGAAAAATACTGAGAGGGGGGCGTGAATCATTATTTAGAGTTTATAAAATAAATTCAACCTTTTCTTTGAGCAGATTTCCATACGCGGTTTTTATGAACTGAACTAGCGTATGCACACAGAAATATAGAAGGAAACTAGTGTATACTGATTTACCTTTCAGATTTAGAGAATTTCTCAGGAACAATCTTTTAAACAGATTTATCAGTTATGAATAAGGCTAGATAATCAGAAGTTATGAGCAGTAATCAACAGTATAAAGCATCACACACATGAACACCAATATTTAAGGTGGAAACCCAATTCGAGAGAAAACCACCGCTGCTGTCGTCTTTGTCTTCAATCTTTATTATATAGAAAACATTTTACAACATTGTACTGATGCAGACTTATACTAGTACGCAGGCTTCTACCTGCAGAAGGCTGCAACCTTCTCTCGTTTTCCAGCTGCAACTGGAAGGGAGCTCCAACCCCCTGATCTCGTTTACCAGCCTCTCCTAGAAGGGAGCTTCGACCCCCTGATTTCAACACCAGCTTCTACTGGCTGAAAGCTTCTACTTCCATACTAAAGGCTTCAACCCTCAGACCCACTTCAGACCACGTTTCATCAATTTTCATATTGGATATAAATAGCTTCAACACAACCCCTTAACATTAACAACCATACTTTGCCCAAAAATTCAATCAGAACAGTAAGACCACTGTAACCAGAATATCAGAAATAACCTAGAATTCAGAGTAGATAATCAGATACATATTCATCCTTGAAAAACCATTAATTCAGATACCATACACTATTTTTCTTTATGTAACCCGTGTATATACGCGTCTTTTTTCACACCAACCTGCGTATGCTTCAGTGCATGCTAGTTTTATATTCTTGAAATAATACGCGACTTTTCTTCATAGTTTCCGCGTATACACGCATTTTTATTTTCACCAACTAGTGTATGCTTTCTTTCAAAATCTGTTTAGACTCGTATTCAGATCTGAAACTTTCAATTCAGACAATCTATCAGCAATGCATAATTGTTTAGATAGTCACTCATCCTTCATCATTTTTTCTCAATCAGTGATTAGATTTGTTCATTATCAAATCAGCAACATACTCCATATTCAATCAACCCAGAACTTCAAGAAGACTTCATTGACCGACAGTAGAGAGAAAACAAAAATCACAGAAGTAATATCTGTAAATAAGCATCAGAAACCCTAACTTCCATACGCGCTTTTTATTAAGAGAACACGCGTATACACGCGCTTTTACCAAGACAAACTAGCATATAGATCTGTAAATGGTAGACTTTGCAGAATATACAAGATCTATAAACTTACCCAGATTTCTTCATTATCATCAGCAGACTTGCGCCATTTCTTCATCATTTCTTTTGCAGATCAGCCTAGAGATTCATCATTTCTAGATCTAGAGATCTTGATCCTTCATCACATCCATGAGTGCATCATAAATTTAGATCTATCAGAAACAGAGTTCAACCATGCAGATATCTCTCAAAGAGATTTATTCCTCAATAGCTTTTTTTTCTTTTTCATGCACACCTTGCACTATGATCCTCTTCTCCTTATATAGTTTTAGCCTTTATCAATACCATGAGTCAAAACCACTTAACCGCTGATGGTATTCCTAGATGGAATCAAATAGATAATCCAGTGCTTAATACTGTGGGCCAATACCATGTTCATGTCCCCTGGTTTTATAAATTTTGAACACAAATAGGCATACGCTACTTGGTACGTACTTTTACGCGTACATATGCTACTTTGCGTTTACAAACCCGCGTATTCTTTGTGACATATCTTATTCATCATTACTCTGGAACTTACTGGAATTTCTTTCTTTATTACTTCTGAATTGCTCTGTAGTTACATCAAATTTACATCATTAAAAAATAGGTTTCTATCCAAAGACAACTCATCAAGTCAGTTTCCATCAAGGACAACTTCATCAAGTAGGTTGCCATCAAGGACAACACATTGCATAATATTTCCAACACCGAGAACAACGTTTTGTATGTGGATAAGATCCCTACTCCCTTTGAGAGCGTTGGGCCAGCTCTCTTCAAGGATCCAACCCTCATGCTTATTTTTACCCTTCCACCACCTAATATTGTTCAAGTTAATATGATCTCTCGGTCCGATGACCTATGGATTATTCCTTCGCCTGAACAAGTCAATTAATTTTGTGATTCAATGCCTTTGAGTCTGATTTAAATCGATTATTGTGAACTCATTTCTGCATCAGATACTCCACCATCTGATGCTGCTCCTTTGAGCTTGTCTCTTGACGTGTATTCTCAATCCCCCTGGCTCGGTGATTCAGATTCGCCTGATCCTTTGAAAGAAGTGTTTCCTTCTGATGAAGCCATCATGGAAACCATGTCTCTCGAAGACCTGCCGTGGGATTATGGTCATCATCATTATTCATTTATGCCTAGCCTCGGGGCTATGTCTACCTGTCTTAACCGTTTTTCATCTCAGGCTTCTTCTCCTCTGCTTCAAACGCCAATCCTGACACATGAAGTCTTTACAAAAGGAATCTTGAGCAATATCACACAACGATGCCTATTGAAATTTCCGTGAATCTGGGAATCGTCGAGAACATCCATGTGGGAGTCACTTGTTCTTCAGATGAAGTTCAAGTTTATACTAGCCTTTTCCATGAATTCCGTGATGTCTTCACCTAGTCCTACTAAGAAATGCCTAGCATTGATCCCAATATAGTGGTACATGAAATCCCTACTTATCCTGGTTCGAATCCTATTCGCCAGAGTCTTCGTCCGGTGCACCCTAGAAAGGTTGCAGCCATTAAAGGTGAAGTTGAAAAACTTCTCAAAGTTGGTTTCATTTATCCAATTCCCTTGACAAATTGGGTTTCGAACATTGTTCCTGTCAATAAGAAACATGGAACTATCCGTGTCTGTGTTGATTACTGTGACATCAATCGGGCCTGTCCTAAGGATAATTATCCTACTCCCTTCATCGATCATATCATTGATGACTGTGCCGAGAGTGAGATTTTTTCCCTTATGGATGGTTTTTCTGGATATAATCAGATTAACATTCTCCTGGCTAATCATCACAAGATGGATTTTATCTGTCCTTGGGGTACCTCCACATACAAGAAACTACATTTTGGCTTGAAGAATGCTGAGACCAATTTCCAATGAGCGATGTCCTATTCTTTCCATGACATTTTTCATATCATTCAACCTTACTTGGATGACCTTTTGGCTCATTCAACTAAGCGTAGGGACCATCCGGACCATCTTTGTCAGATATTTCTTTGGTTTCGACACTATAACATTCGGCTTAATTCGCATAAATGTGTCTTCTGCGTTGATTCCAGTAGACTTTTAGGGTTTATCGTGTCTAAAGACGGAATTATCCTTGATCCACTCAAGGTTGAGGCTATTGTCAATCTCCCCTCTCCATCCTCATTACATCAGTTGCAGAGTCTGCAAGGAAAGGAAAATTTTCTATGCCATTTTATACCAAACTATGTCGAGGTAGCTAACGGATACACATGACTTCTAAAACAAGATGTCCCTTTCTATTGGGATGAGATTGCTCAAAAATATTTTGATGCACTCAAGACGTTGTTGGTCAACACTCCTTTATTACGTCCTCCAAGTTATCACCGTGATTTTTCCCTCTATTTGGCTACCGCTTTTAGTACAATTTCCATGGTTTTGGTACAAGACGATGATGACGGTCATGAGCATGTTATTTATTACTTGTCTCGTAACCTTCTCGATCCTGAAATGTGTTATGCTCATGTTGAGAAGTTAGCACTAGCTGCGGTCCAGGCCATTCAACGCTTTCGTCATTAAATCCTTTTGCATATGGTGACTGTAATTTCTGATTGCAACCCCATGACCTATATTTTGTCTCGACAATTGCTGGGGAGAAAATACTCTAAATGGATCATTATCCTTCAAGAGTTTGATTTGGAATTTACTGTTGCCAAATCCAAGAAATCACTGGTTTTTGCTGATTTGATTTGTTCCCTCCCTTCCGACTCCGCTCTGTTTCATTCTAAGGACCGTATTCCAAACGATACACTTTTCTTGATTAACACCCTTGACCCCTGGTATGGTGATATCATCATCTATCTCCAGACTTCCACATTTCGATTTGAGTTGACAAAGGATTCTCGTCACCGTATCCAGCATCACTCGCAACCTTATCGTATAGTCCGAGATACGCTCTATCGCGTTGGATTTGATTCCATACTCTGCCAATGTTTGACCCTCGAGGAAGCTGAGAAAGTATTGAATGATTGTCACATTGGTGCCTGTGGTGGTCACATGTCTGGTTACATTACAACACAAAATATACTTCGTGCTGGTTATTTTTGGCCTTCCATTTTCAACGATTGTATTGTCGCAGTTCATAAATGCCATGATTTCCAAATTTATCAATGCAAGATGCGTGCACCACTCGTTCCTCTTCACTCTATCATTACTTTTGGTTCTTTTGAAAAATGGGGCATCTATTTTATTACGTGTAACCCTCACTCGGCCTGGGGGCATGCTTATATCATCGTAGCCGTGGAATACTTCACCAAATGGGCCGTAGCAGTGCCTACACTTGCTGCTGATGGTAAGACATATGATCAGTTCATATTCAATCATATTATTACTAGGTTTGGTGTCCCTCAAGCCATCATTACCGATCATGGTTCCCATTTTAGGCATTATATGGTGGCGGAGTTGACTTCTAAGTTGGGTCTGTGTCACGACAGCTGAACGTCGTACTACCCTAAAGCCACTGGCTAGGTTGAAGCTGTGAAAAAAGTTCTTGTCACAATGCTTCAGCATATGATTGGGATCCACAAATAAAACTAGCATCTTATGTTATTTTCAGCTCTCTAGGCATACCAGACTTGGACTAAGAGTGTGACCGGATTCACCCCGTTTCAGTTGGTTTACGGTCTGGGAGCTACTCTCCCGATTGAGTGTGAAATACCTTTGCTCAAGTTAGCTATGGAATTACTGCCAAAAAATTCACCAGAAGAAGAGCGTCTCCTTTACTTAGAGAGGTTGGATGAAACTCGTCACTTAGCTGCTTTGGTCATCAAAGCGCGAAAGAAGCAAGTCAAAGCTCATTTTGACCAATCAGTTTCTCCTCGTTCCTTTGTTGAAGGAGATCTCATCCTCCTGTATGACCAAGCTCATGATAAGCTGGGGGTAGGAAAATTTCAACCTATGTGGCATGGGCCATACATCGTTAAACGTGTATTGAAAAATGGGGCCTATGAGTTAATTGACTACGAAGTTCATTCTCTTGAACAACCTAGAAATGGGTTGTATCTCAAAAAATGTTATGCCTGAGTCATTCATGCATAACAGATGTACATAGGTGTTATTTTCATTTTTGTACATGTCTTTGGGTTTGGTGTGGTTTGTGAGAGCTTTCCTGCTTATTGGGCCTTGCTTATTGTGTAGATGTCTATTACCCCTTATGTCGGTTTCGTAGATGGTGCTTCCCGCAGTACCAGGAATTTGTCTTCGGCAGCCTGGGTAATTTATGTCTTGCTGGTGAGTTGATAGATCTGCAAGGTATTTGTCTAGGATGGACTACAAACAATGTTGCTGAATATAGCATTGTCATTGAGTTATTAATTGAGGCAATCAACCTCGGCATATACGCATTGCTTGTAAATCTAGATTCACAGCTTGTTGTTCTACAACTCAATAATCATTATTCGGTTAGAAATACGCACATTTTGAGATTGTATTTACGTATTCGTTTGTTGGAAAGACATTTTGATTTCATTACTTATCAACATATTCCTAGATGAATGAACACGTTCACTGATACAGTGGCTAACATTATTTTAGATAGGCATTTGCATAATTTGTAAAAGCATCATCATATGTAAAAGATCCATGTAGGGAAATAGATGTGTGTGTATATATATATATATATATATATATATATATATATATATCGCATGTTTACAACTGTGTGCATCATAACATCAAAAAATATATGTATGTTTTTGTTACATCCCGAGACATCATGTCTCGCAAAATATGCAGATAAAATAAACCTAGGTGTCTAATCAGCATGGTGCTCATGATAACATGTCACAACCCATACTAGCCGCCTCAGCAAATGGTGAATTTGGTTGGGCACCCCTACGGTATACCTCTGGTAGGTGCGAGGAACATCATCAAAATGTGCATAATCTGGAACTCCTCAGGTGATCCCCTCCATGTTGCGCACTATCTCGTCTTCCTTGCCACCCTCGCCTTGAGGGTCGAAATCGTGAGGGATTCGCCTCGCTATTGGTGAAATACCGACAGGTCTCTCTGGGCCAACATCTGCATCACATGGATTTAATGTCAGAACATACATAAAAAAAAAAAAAATCATAATACTAATAAAACTTAAAAGTTGAGTCTTACCCAAATCTTCATCCCAATCTTCTCACTCCGGGAGTGGGAGGTCTGGATCATCAGTGAAATCTGTACCAGAGTAGGGCCAATCCTCCACGACAATAAGTTGTCGATGGGGCCAATCAAAAAATTTTGGCCTCCAAGACATCTTTTGGCTGCCCCCTGCCCTTGGCATCAGTGGTGCCCATCGATCCATCCGTGGTTCTCTCGCTGGTGGTGTCAGAACTATAACCTCCGGTCGCTGAAAAATTAATAATCGTTCCAAGAAGAACGATACCAGGATGGATCCATAACCAAATTGTTTCAGTTTTCCCTTATTGCATTTGGTTAGTTGGCACTTCATGTTGATGGTTACAGCCTATACCCAGTTGTAGATGGTTGGAGCCATGCAGTCCATAGCAAGAAGCAACTGTGTATTTTTTGCTTCGTGCAGTGCTTGTGATCCTGCAGCCCATGTGATGGTATGCAATACCACGTGTATTGTCAAATTAGGGATAGTTTGAATATCAACATTCCCACTACCTGAACCTTTCCGCACTCCTCGACATACCCTATCGATTACCATGGTCATGTTTTCCATACAGGGCCGGGTGCCAGTTAGGAGTGGTGATGCACCCCTCTGCAATAATCCTATGATGAAATATACATTGGAGAAATTGATCCCAAGCTCTTGATCCTGTAGGATGAACTTCTCTTGATTTTCGTTCCATATACTGATTAGATATTGTAGCAATTTTGGTTGCGCTCGGAGGCATGGTGTTAGAAATAATTTTAGCAAGCCATAGTTTCTGGGGGCTTCCATAACTCCCTCATTCTCCATGGCCAACTCATATTCTTCCCTATGTTCCCTTTCTTTCCATTCAATGACCTTTTTTCTCTTTTCTACTTGCAAACACACACATACAAGTGGTATTAGTCAATATTTATCCTTGAAATTGTAAACAATTGGGACGTTTGGTGCATAATTTTTCTACAAATTGGTTTGCACCGTTGGCGTGATTGTTTCTAAAATAGTCGCGCCAATGGGCGCGCCCTAGTGTAAAAAATAGGTGGTTGGCGCGACTTTGTGCCTAAAACCTGCGCCAACTGCGCATCCCTAATTTTTTCAATTTCTCCTCCAAAAATCAAAATTGACAAATGCAGTAAACAAGAAATAGCTTAAAATGACGAGAGGGATCTCAGTTCTTGCCTGGAGTTGACAGATTTGTGATTGGTGTACTGGATTGGCCGCTATCGTCACCGCAAGATTGCATTGTAAAATGGGTAAAAATTTCTCCACAAGAGGTAAAAGTGAAAAGTAATTATTTTTTACCATTTTTGGAATTTTATAACATTTTCACAACCCTAATTAGGTTTTAAGGCATATTTTTCAATTATTTTATCATTATTTTTCGAAAAATATGTTTTACACATGTCTCTTGTGCAGCAACAAGTTTTTCATGCGACAATGATGAAGTAATGAGCTATATTTTATACTTTTTTGGACTCGGTACAAACACGAAAAATTCACTACTGGAGTCATCTTTCAGCTCTTTTCTGACTCTCTAAAACTGAAATGATTGCCAAGACGCTTGTCGTTTTGAACTCATTAAATGGCTGCGAAACGATATCTACCCAGTATATGTTTAACCCTTTTTCGAGCTGGGATGGATTATTTACGAAAAAGGAATACCTTAGCCTATCGCGACTAAGAGGTTCTTTCAGACTTTGTTTTCTACCTTTTTGGATCTGTGAGACTACCTATGAAAAGGTACTGCTAAATTTTTCTTTTTTTCCTTCTTTTCAAACTCTCTAAACATGAAAAGATGCCGAGCTCTTCCTTTTTCAGACTCGTTAAACATTGATGACATCAAACTTCGTCACCATGACATTATTCAAGTTTCTCCTTCCTAGGGCTCGTAAAATGTACTAGGATGGATTTTTCTGAAGGAAAAACTTACAGTGCAAGCATATGCTATCCCCTTCAAGCTTGTTTTCAAAAATAATTGGGGTACTCGCCAGAAATGGTGGGGGAAATGGAACCAGATTTTAGTTGTGTCGACAGTATGTCGCTCTTGAACATGGCACTTGTCTGCATTCGTGTTGGGTTGGGGATATCTCATTTCATCATTTTTTCCTCCATGGGTTTGGGTAATCTATTTTGACCTCTCATTTTCTCTTTGACACGTCATCATGACCTCAGATCCTTTGATGTCAAATACTGCCAAATCCAGTGTTGTGCTGCTGATATGTTCAAGAGAAGTTTGCCTCTAAGGTTTTGAACCTCCTTCTGATTCTTTGTTGGTCCTGATTCACAAACATCATATTCCTCTATCTCATTTTGATGATGTGGGAAACATCATGGCCCACCTTACATCAGGTCACTTCCTGTCGACTTTAGCTCATTATCTAGGAAATTGATCTAGAGACTTCCTTTTGGTACCTTGGAGCCTGCATGCCTCAATGGCAGGTTCTTCACATTCGACGTAAGGTCCACATCATTGGCCTTCGGTCGACTGACTCTGTGGGTGTTCGATGCTAGATCACTGTTGACATTCCGTGGATTGTACCTTCGTACCTTGAGATCCATTGTCATTATTGGTGTTTCCTCTCACGCCCGTTAACAGCTTCATCATTTGCTGGTAATCAAATGATTTTCTTGTGTGTGCGACTTCAACTCATATATTCGCATGCTTGAATTTATACTTGTTCGGATCGAGATGGAGCGTAAGACACTGGGTTTTGTGTGTTGAAATCCAGTCTGCAAATTCTTTTTGGATTATCATGACTTATTGCATGAGTCTTTGATTGGATGGTTGCGACCATACCTGAGTCTATTTAGTGATCTTTACTCTCGGATGGCCGCATCCATACCTAGATCTCAGTTTTTATATACTCTATTATGCATGGCTACACCCATGCCACATGTTCATGTATCAGAGATATCAGTTGTATTTGTAATTGCAGGTTTTCCGACAGCGGTGTTTGGTTCGAACGCATTCTCATAAAGCATTTCACCCCTCCCTCTCCCTCGGACTTCATGCTTTAGGGGGCATCTGTTACACAACATTTTGTCACTGTCCCTGTAATCCCCATCCCGCACATTGGAGGGCCATTTCTATGACCAATACACAGTGTCATGCTTTTCAAATAACATCATTGCATCCCTTTTAATGAGGGAAACTTTCTTCTTGTTGACATTTCCCTAAGCAGAGCTGTAAAAATCCCTATTTTTGCCTTGGTGCGGGTAGCCAGTTCTGCCCTCACGCTAATGTGGAAAATTAACACTAGGGCCCATGCCACCTGGCGCTCTGTCCTAGTTTAATGCCTGCACAAAGCTATTTATGAAATGTTTTTTAAAAATAGAGGTAGAGGTTCCATTCCAACCACCTCCGGGATGAGTCATTGGGAGTGGTTGAACTGAAACAACCACGGGCATCCTCCTTTAGTTAGTAGTTTCCACCTCCCTTGGAACACTCCTAAAGGATAGGCCTCCCTTCCACCTTTTTAGGGATCTGTTGTAGCCTTTACAACACCACCCAAAATTTTTGGTATATTTAAAATTTTGGGTCCCCGTGCTCACTTAGACATTAGGGTTTTTGACCCGGTCTGTAGTCATTGAACCTTCTCACCAGCATGACGAGATTATTTTGCCGCAACCACACCATGTGTGGGAGGATCATCATGCATACACTCGAATGGAAACTTCTCAATTCATTAAGTATATTCATTAGAAGCCCTTTCATCATGGATCATTTAGGCATTTTGTCTGGATACCTCACCAAGCTCATGTAAATTTAAGGGCATCATTCTCTACAGGGTAACTGTGGCCTAATTGATGTTATAATGTTTCATACAAGTAAATCCCATGGATGATATACTCATCAATTTCGTCACCACACTGAGGGAAATAAACTGAAGCTAAACAACAAGGCCACAGCTGTGTAATAGGACACTTTCATCCACATTCCCCTGCCCATGTGGGGATGAGACTTAAGGCTACTGTTGAAGACCTCGTTAAGGTGAATGACAAAGATGCGCCAACAGGTGAGGGGGAGGAGCAAGTGAGCAGCATTGTTAAAAGGAGGATGGTGTGGTAGATGTTTGTCCAAATAAAGAATCAAGGAAAGAACTTTCATGTTGCTGATGCAACAAAATTCTTCACTGATGAACATCGGATACTTAGAATCACTCCATTGGGAAATGTTTGTACCCTTTCACCATCATACATGAACCAGAAGCATTTGCTGCATTTTATCAAATCTAAGCTCAAGAAGGAACCCGAAGAGGTAGTTATATTTCGAGACGGAAAATATTTCACCTTGAAGGAAGTTTTTGAAAGTCCCACCAGATACCAGCTCAATGTTGATCTCCTGGATGTACGAGCAGGAAAGAATACATTTCACCAATTTGATAAGTCTAGTCTGAAGTATAACCCATGTGGACAAAGTAGACTCAGAATATTTCCCTGAAACAAGACAATCTCATTCAAGGTTGTTTTCTTGTTGAGTTGTCAAAACAAGTATGATCTGATCCAGAAGCAAGTGAATGTCAGATGGTAGAATATGGGATATCTGTCTATGAAGGGAACAAAGAAAATGGAACCAGTTGGCAAGTGGTTTTGTTAACAGTGAGACATACAACGAAACTGCCATCTAGTTATCTCATTCTCCTTGACCGTACAATGTGTACAAAGGGATAGGACTCGCTCCATCTTTTCGAAATATTTTGGATAACATGTTCATTCCTCTCTTTGAGGTTGAAGTTGGCTGAAGTTCTCATCCTCAACTATGCATCTTCTTGAAACAGATGTTCAAATTTGATATGGTAGATAATGAAAGTAAACCTGAAAGGCGTCCCACAAAGCATATGCCAACCCCAGCTCAGTGGACACATGATTTCAATCCTGCTTGTTCATATTATCCTTACTATTGCCATGAAAATTGGTACACAGGAAAGGAATGACATACATAAGACAAATGTATCTTATATATGAGTCATAGTTCGCCATGAAGTTTGGAAAGAAGAAAGGCAATATATTGTTCAGTGGGGGATCACATTTTAAAGAGCGGTCCCATCCCACATGCATACCAAAGCCATAACTAGAAGGCAAAGGGAGGATTCTAATTATTACGCATTTCAAAATGTTTTGAAAGGTTGTGGGTTATCAAGGAATATATTTGTCTCCGGAAAGTGTGCCCTATGGACCACCCAAAGACCCACGTGGCATGAAGCCCTAAAACAAATTCACAGCATGTATACATACGCATTGTGGAGACTTTTCGATTAGGAGGGAAAGGGGCAAGATATAAATAGTCTTGCACAATGATGAATTCGGGCTTCTCGGAGGTGAAACCAAAGTGCACATCTGAAAGAAATATATTTGAGACTGTGTGCTCCTTTTGCAATGTGTATTTTATTGTAGGCTCATGAGGGAAGGAGAAGCTTACCACGGAAGAAGGATACCAAAAAATTTCACGGAAATAGCATTAAGAAATCTCTTGTCAACATAGTATTGGCCCGCTAACCCTTACCTTTCGGGGCAAAGAAATCATTTTATTTGTTGTAAAGCCACCGAAATAATTAGCATCCTCCGTATACGTTGCTTAAAGCACAGTCTCCACATTGCGAAAACCCAAGCGTTTCGATTTATGAATTCACTGTATCGGTGTAATTACAAGTCAAACCCATAGACTCTCACCTGCTGGAGGCCGAAATTTGTTTTGTATTAAGGTATAAGGAAAATCCCAGCAGTCGACCATTGTGGAATATAAAAGGAGTTATGGTGCGACATGGGTATACATCTGTCTCCAAAAACTGCATGCCTTACTGGCTTCCCAAGGAGGCACATTTCGTAAATTCTAGAGACATGACGAATATGCGCGTAGGATATTATTAACCAGAGAACGGTGTAATATCCCTTTTTCAGGATTGCTCATAAATCATGCATCAAAAACGCATTTCCAGCAAAAAATGTAATAAAAAAATGAAATGGACTCTTGGATCCCATATATTAGTCAATATAAATTCTAAATCCAAGAATAGAGCTGAGACAAATCAAACTAGGTGGGCTAAACAGACCTCCCACACTAGTGTAGCTAAAAATGGTGAAAAACCCCAAGACTGCAAAATGCCGGAGGAGCTGCTCAAGGGACTGCACGATATAAGAGAGGTTTTAAACATAAAAATATTGGAGAAAAATATATCTACTCATATATTGATAAATAATGATGAAGAACAGAGATCTAGTCTCCTCATACAATATACAAGATAACCCGGCAAGGGTTTCTTGTCAAATACTATGCATACAAATGTGATCTTCAGAAAATAACTGAATAATCACTGCAACACTGAAGCATAAGAGTATAAAATTCTAAAAGATGTCTTATTTGATATAGATCCCTCAAAGGCTTCCTCCCGTGAAAGGTTGAACTTCTCAATCATAAGGAAACTCAACAATGGAGCCACCAAACCATGCAATGAGCACTGCCTCTAAGATAACACACTCCCTAGCAGAAACAGTCATGGGAGGGTATGAGAAATGTGTGGTATGATAGCACAGATCTTAAATATTCTCTATAACTCTCCAAACATATCTCTCAAGTGAAGGAAAGCTTCCTCCAATGAGAAACTAGCTCAAAAGCTGGGATTCCAATCCCTTCCACTGCTGCACCCAGCGACACTGCACAATTTACGGAAAATCTGTGCTGATGTAGATGGCTGAAGCTTGGCCTAAAACCTTATGTGGAATTATGAATACAAACTCTCCGAATGAGATCGTCAAAGGAAAGAGGTGGGATTCCCACCCGGGAACACCCAGTGCTAAACAGCACTGCAACTTTGCTAAGCAGCAAAGCAGCAACAATTCTTGGCAGCCAAGAATAATAATCTACAACATGATGAATAATGCTGCCATCATCTTCCTTATATAAGATGTGATTTTTCTTGCCCTTGGCCCCACTCACTTAAGTTACTTCTAACCCAAGTTACATTTCCCTCCAAAATTGCGTTATCGATCCTAGGATTCCTCCTCCACTAAAACTGCGCTGTTGACTTGGTCAAAGCAGCTTCATTTTATCTTTGTTCACACATGGAGGTGTTTTATTAAGCTAGAAGGAGTGTCTCCTTTCACACTTGGAGTGTTTTTATCCTCCTTAGGAGACTTATGGGCTTTTCTACCCATTTATTCACCGGTTAAAGCTGTTGCTAACTCTAATGTTCCATTTAGCTTGGAAGCTAAAATTTTTGAACATTATAGTCCTCCCCTCCAAAATCTTTGCCTTTCTTCAAGAAAATGAATAAGGAGAGAAAAATTTCTTCCCTCCTCCTCATGTGGCCTCCCATCAATAGCCTCCATCTCTGCATCAAGAGAATCTGCAAATAAAATTTTATCCAATGCTTCCTCCCCAATGTGCAAATTCAAAATGTCTGCATCAATCAAAGGTGAGAATTGTGAATGGAAACCTGCTAGCTATCTCATGGCCTCCAAAAAGTAGGATTTATGACCAACATGGTGAATGAGTGCCTGCCTCACCCATGCTATCATCCAAATGAAGTGAGTCACCCTCCAACATGGTAACTCATGAAAAGTCTCCTCCACCTTGTGCTCCTGAAATGAAGGTGGGCTGAATGAGTCTACATGATAGGAAAGAAGGCCTATCCCACGTTGTCCTCTCCTCCACTTATGATAAGTGTAGAAGGGATGCTGATCTTGGGCTGCAACATGATTTCCCTCCAATGGCAAGAAGAAGATGGAGTCTCCAAAAACTCTTCCTCCAAAATCATGAGTCATGCCAACCCAAACCATTCCATTCAAGATGAATGGCACATCATCACCACATGACATCCAAATCAGAAAATGGTTGAAGGTTATGTGCAAGTTTGGATGATACATATGGTCTCTCTGGTGGATACAACACAGTTCTCCCAACTGCTACTTGAGAATGTCATATGGAAAGTGTCCCTGCAACAAGTTACAAGTTGGATATGTGTGTTCTCCCAACATGGGGAAGTAAGCATAAACGTATATCAGCTATACATATATAAAATAACAATACACTTGCCCAATTTCATGTATATATGGGCTACTATCATCATAAACATTGGCCCTATAGTGACCATGAAACCCAAAAATACTCTTGCTCTCATATGGAGCAATGCACTATTTACATATGGTGAGAAAGTACAAATACTCAATAGAGTAATCAATAAGCACATCACTGTCTCTCCTACCATGCATCATGTGTGAGATGAAAGTGAGGTCCATGTATAAGTTCCCCCATGAGGATTCCCTCATAAAAATCTGAAAGAAGAAGGGGTACATATACTCCTTGGAACACTCCATCAATAAGAACACTCTCCCATGTGACAGCGCTGTAGGCCTTAGAAATAAGGCTCCATGACTCCCCTATTTGACATTCCATATGCCAAATTCATCCACCATCATGCCGCTATGTGATAATATCTCCTTCCTACATGGAAGTCTCTCATGATCCTTCAATGCTGAAGGGTAGCCTCCTTGCACCATGAATGTGCCTTTCTTCTCTTCAGAAATATCTTGAAAAGTATGGGAAGAATTTTTCCCATACTCTCCCAAGTGCAACCATAGCAACAAAAATTTTTGTTGCTGCCTCATCTATCCCTCATACAAGCTTCCTTCGAATAAAAACACATCAGCCATACATGGAAGCACGATAAAATAAAAGCTAGTTGCCAAATGACAACCAGAGAGTGAATCTTGGTTCCTCTCATGGAACTAGCGCAGTGCACCCTTGGCCTACATCAAAATAAGAATTAACAAGTGCTTTACCAACCACTTGTTTTCTTCCATAGTCATCTCATAAGATGAAAACATGAAGTCATAATGTGGTGTCATTGGTGCACACCAAGAGACATATGGCTTCCCCCACAGCTCATCAAAAGGATGGCCAAGATCAATGCTAAAAGTAGTTGCAAGTACATCATCATATAATATGCAAGAAGAAATATTTCCTCTTGTTACATCATGCTGCTCAAATAAAGGAAAGAAGTACAATACAAAACATGAAATTATACCTCCTCCATTATGTACTTGAGATCTTGAGCTGAAATGGCTCAACTGGAAATTCTCCCTCACTCCCAATGGGTAGGAAGGTGGTTGTGACATCCTCTCTATCACCATTCAGGCTATGCATCTCTCCATATCCTGAGATATGTCATGCTGGATGCCCTCCCAAGTGAACTCCTCCATCAACTAGAAATATGCATCAAAGTGCATAGCAGAGAAGTCCTCATGTGCTGCATGTAGCAGCTTCTCCTTGAGACTATAAGATCTAGTCAAGAAGATCCTGCCATAGGAATAGATGACCACATAATCAACCATATATATGTCATCTCCATCTGGGTCATCATGAATCATGCATGCACCAAAATCCTTGGATTACTCTACCAAATGTTGAGACCTCCAATAAGGATCAATCCTCCTGAAAGACAACATTGGTGATCTGGCATTTGAAGCTCTCCTCATGCTTCTGCCTGCTACTTTGACATCCCCCATCCCAAAGTATTCCTCCAAACTCTTCACCTCTCCAAAAACCAAGAGTGTTGAACCCAAAGACAAGATATCTCTCATCAAATAAAGATCAGGTGGCCTCCCAGGTGGAATGCCTCCATGTAGTGAGACATCAATGTCAAGAGTAGACTGTATATATGATTGGGAAACCTTGCCCTTGCCCTCACTACAGAAATTAGTCTACCTCTTCCTTGCATTAGCCTTCTGAAACAGAGAAGGATGTGTACTCCTCATCAAATGATGCTGCTCTTCCTCCTTTCCTCCTCTTTCCAGCTGCAATGCTGCATAATCATGTTGCTCACTGATTTTTCTTGGACCTCTATGTATGAGATCCTGGGGAACTTCTTGAAAAGATACAAGAATCCCTCTCATTGGAACATGTGCTCCTCTTCCCTCTGCATGAGGCATAGGATGTGCTCTAGATATGATAGCGTTGTTTCCCTCTTCTTCATCAATGTGTGTGGGCAACATCTCAAAAATTGGATCCCTTTGTGAGAAAATGATCCCCATGCCCTCTTGTTCAAGAATATGAACTGGAGGTTTTGCTTCTAGCAATATGTAATGCAAGACTTCAGCTCATATCATGGTTTTCTGAAATGGAGTTTCCTCCATCACATGCAAGGGTTTTGTTTTCTCAAGTTTTCCTTGCTCATGTGTCTTAGGAAGTTTTTCACCAAACCTATCCAATGATGTTTTTATGCATATTGCATAAGAGAAAGTATTGGCATTCTTTAAGGAATAAGATTTGAAAATCCACCATGCATGAGCCTTACCTCTGAAATTTAGCACTGAAACTCTGATAGCTTCATCTCCGGAAATATGGTGCAGCTACAAATAGGAGTTTAGCTCCTTCACCCAAGCTCCAACTGAACATGTAGGTGATCCAGAAAAAGTATATAGAAGAAATATATTTGCATCCTGCTGCTGGCTCTTCTCCATCTGGATCTTGCAAAACTCTTGGAAATCAATATGATCTCTAAACCTCTCAGTTTGAGATTCATATTCCCGCAACAAATCACTAAGAGTCATTCTCTTAGGCATTCTTCCTCCTCCCATCCATCTCAGGATAGCTCTAGGCATTTGACCGTGCTGTGCATCATGGAGTGCAGCTACATGCTCACACTCACCATGTGAAAATCTAGATTCAGATCTAGAATCAACCTCCTTTGGAGATTTCATCTCCAATCTCATTTTCTTCAGCTCTCCTTGAAAGCTCTTCATAGATTTTGGAAGAGGCTTTGTAAGCTTGTCTTCCTTTCTGCCTACATAAACTGAATATTTCTAAATTTTTTCCATCTTTTCTTCTTTTTATAGTTGGATCTCACAGGCTGGGCCAAGAGATCATGCTCTGATACCACTGTAATATCCCTTTTTCATGATTGCTCATAAATCATGCATAAAAAACGCATTTTCAGCAACAAATGTAATAAAAAAATGAAATGGACTCTTGGATCCCATATATTAGTCAATATAAATTCTAAATCAAAGAATAGAGCTGAAACAAATCAAACTAGGTGGGCTAAACAGACCTCCCACACTAGTGTAGCTAAAAATGGTGAAAAACCCCAAGATTGCAAAATGTCGGAGGAGCTGCTCAAGGGACTTCATAGTCTAAGAGAGGGTTTACAAATAAAAATATGGGAGAAAAATATATCTACTCATATATTGATAAATAATGATGAAGAACAGAGATCTAGTCTCCTCATACAAGATACAAGATAACCCGGCAAGGGTTTCTTGTCAAATACTCTGCATACAAATGTGATCTTCAGAAAATAACTGAATAATCACTGCAACACTGAAGCATAAGAGTATAAAAGGCTGAAATATGTCTTATCTAATGTATATCCCTCAAAGGCTTCCTCCCGTGAAAGGTTGAACTTCTCAATCACAAGGAAATTCAACAATGGAGCCACCAAACCATGCAATGAGCACTGCCTCTAAAATAACGCACTCCCTAGCAGAAACAGTCATGGGAGGGTACGAGAAATGTGTGGTATGATAGAAAAGATCTTAAATATGCTCTATAACTCTCCAAACAGGTCTCTCAAGTGAAGGAAAGCTTCCTCCAATGAGAAACTAGCTCAAAAGCCAGGATTCCAATCCCTTCCACTGCTGCACCCAACAACACTACACAATTTCCGGAAAAGCTGTGCTGATGTAGATGGCTGAAGCTTGGAATAAAAACTTATGTGGAATTATGAATACAAACTCTCCCAATGAGCTCCTCAAAGGAAAGAGGTGGGATTCTCGCCCGGGAACACCCAGTGCTAAACAGCACTGCAACTTTGCTAAGCAGCAAAGCAGCAACAATTATTGGCAGCCAAGAATAATAATCTACAACATGATGAATAATGCTGCCATCATCTTCCTTATATAAGATGTGATTTTTATTGCCCTTGGCCCCACTCACTTAGGTTACTTCTAACCCAATTTACATTTCCCTCCAAAATTGCGTTATCGATCCTAGGATTCCTCCTCCACTAAAACTGCGCTGTTGACTTGGTCAAAGCAGCTTCATTTTATCTTTGTTCACACGTGGAGGTGTTTTATTAAGCTAGAAAGAGTGTCTCCTTTCACACTTGGAGTGTTTTTATCCTCCTTAGGAGACTTATGGGCTTTTCTACCCATTTATTCACCGGTTAAAGCTGCTGCTAACTCTAATGTTCCATTTAGCTTGGAAGCTAAAATTTTGGAACATTAGAAATGGTGTCTTCAACAGTATTTGCACATGTAATGTAGGCCTGGAGACTCTTACGCAAGACATCTGCGGTGTCGAGATTTTTCGTAGCTCTGATTTTCACTAAAGGAAAGAGTGCAGCTGGCTACGGAGGAAGAGTTACACATGGATCGAGATGACCAGAGCAAATGGTAAGAAGGTCGCACTTGTTAAAAGTTTCACTGGAGCTGCGACTTATGGGTGTTGCGACTCAGCAATCCCATTAATTCATGTTGCCAAGATTTCCATCTACACAAAAAACAGTTCGGTCATGCAGCTAAGCAATACATTTTTCCCCGACTCCCCGAAGATGCGACCATCACCCAAGTCGCCAAGTCGCAAATGAATGCATCCAAGAGAGATCGTGCCTGGTGCAACTCGCCGACTGTACGACCACCACCCAAGTCATGAAGTAGCAATATTTTCTGCCGGCCAGGAGGTGTGAACTTACTCAAATGCGACTGTGCGACCTCTCCGAAGTCGCAAGGTTGCAAAAGGTGCGTCCACTAGAGACCGCGACCGATGAAACTCTTCGACTATGCGACCCCGCTCCGGAATTGCGACCTCTCTCAAAGGCATCTCTCACGCCCATCAAGACTCAAAGTCACTCTTAAATCGGGTGGTCATGTTCTTATATTACATACAGTGTTAGATGTTTTAAATAAAAGAGTGAAGAGCCTTGTGTGATACGCATGGAAAGTATGTGAGTCTTGGTAATCAAAAGAAGCCTAATTTGTGTCAATAACTCATGCATCACACATTAAAATGCATACACTCCCGCAGGCCTGCCAATAGAAACTCCTCAGCTTTTTATGCCGTAACAACTACTGGTGTCCCTTTACTTCTATGTTTTGGTATTGTAATTACAAAAGGGGTTGATTTGAAGGATGTACAACAAGGTTATGGACTCACTGTTTCAAAGTTGCTCATTTCTTATGCATGCGGCAATGGTGTTGTTTTCCTATTCATGCAAAGAAACTCTTTTCTACGCTGGAACATTGCCCAAGCTAGTACCACATGGGTGCCATGAGGTAGTAGTTGAGAAAGTTCGTTCAAGTTTCCATGTGGCATTTAACGCAACAGGCTTTAACTTCCCAGATGCAATCACTTATAGCTTTTCAACTTCCCTAAAAACTTGTTGTTATGGGATGTGCATGATTCATCTAGGATTTCCAAGGTCTGTGCATATTTTTCTCACAATGCCTGTATATGGGATATTTCTAACCCTCTACCAAATCACAAGATGGAAACTAGAAACCCATTACATTCTATGGGAGATGGCACATGCAGAGGGTCTTTTATCCTATCAACGGGTTTCGCTGCAAACATTCAGATCTTGGGAGAACTCAGTGAAGAACATGCTATGGCACAACACTTGTAATATTCCTAATTTAGCTTCAGCTAATGGGAATATTAATTTTCTCTTAAAACTTAGATTGATGAATAAATGGGCAAGGAGGCTCATAATTTTCTCAAATATGAATAAAAATCCTTCCTACTGTGAAAGGGGATCATGTAATAACTAGTTCAAGCATCCACATGCGTGAAAAAGGTCTAAAATATATGGGCAAGGTCAATTTTGACCAAGTCAACATGATTTATTCTCAAAGAAGTGGATCCTAAATAAATCCAGCTCAATGTGAATAGAGATCAATCCAGCTAGATAAAAAGAAGGCACCTTGAGTGTGAAAAGGGATAGGGCATGAAGAATCATTCAAGGTTGACCAAGTCAACAAATCTATCTAGATACATTGCACCATCTTGTTGGACAACGCAATTTTTGTGGAGGAGCCTTTGCATAGAAGCAACCTCATAGTGGGTGGGAACCTTGGTGAGGAAGCTCATCAATTATATAATGAAGAAGATGGAAAGCATATGGATATATTGGAGATTACATTTTCATGAGCTATAATTAGACTTCCTACACACTTAGCTGTTTAGCTAAGTTGTTGCACTGCTCAGTGCAAGGGTTTACCCGGGTGGGGATTCCCTACTCTTTCTTAGATATCTTGCTTGAGAAATCTAAGAGGAGGTTTCTGATCTGAATTTTCCACTACCTGGTGTTGGGCCAAGCATCTACCTTCAGCAAAAATTTAGTCCCTTCATAAAACTACATTATTTATTAACGTGTGCAGTGGAAGGGGTTGAAACCCCATTTTGAGGAGCTAGTTTCCCAAGAGGAGGATTAGCCTTTCTTTGGTAAATCTAGAGGGAGAATCTACAGCCATTTCTTTGCATGTTCAGCCATCTACGCAGAGCTTCATCCATACAGTGTTATTCAGCCACAGAGTTGCAACAACTTTCTCTTTTACATCTTTTATTGTCAAGAAACCCTTGCTAGGTCTTCTTGGATCTGTATAAAAGAGATTAGATCTTTGTTTTTGTACATCATTGAGTATTATAATAATATTATCAGATATATTTCTATATTTTCTGAGTTAACTTCTCTTTATACTCCGCAGTCACTTGTGCAGCCGCTCCGACATTTTGCAGTCTTGGGGTTTTGGCAATTTTTAGCTGTCTTGAGCATGGGAGGCCTGTTTAATTAGGCTAAAGGCATTTTTTCCTGAAAATATTTTGCATGCATGTCCTATATTGTCCATTCTAAGGGAAACAACCATTTTTTTCCCCTGTTTTAACTCAATATTCAGAAAATAGTGTTTTTGAGGCAAAAATAGTTGCTTTTCCCCACTTGGTGAACTGTATAAAGGCATATTTTGTTGTTGTGATTGTTATTATGATGGATATGTATTAAAACACATTACATTATTTGATTACTTTCTTTTCTCCAACTTTGGAATACCTTAAGGTATTCTTATTGTTGTAGAAAATTCCAGTTTTGGGATATTATAGTGGTATCAGAGCAACAATCTTGGCTCAGCCTGTGAGCTCAAGAATTATGGAGTCTTCTCATGGGTAGGAGGAGATTTTCAGAAGAAATCATAGCAAACCCTTGTTTTCTAGAGAAAGGAGGTTCTCAAAACTTCTCTTGACAAATCTGCAAGGCAAAAGCAAGGGCATCAAAGAAATGAGGAGGGAGATACATGAAGATCCCTCAACAAAATCTATACAAGAGGAAGATTCTAAGTCCTCATATTTTGGATATGAGCACTCATACATATCATCAAATCTTCTACGTGCTATCAGCAATTTGTTCATGAAGAGGAAGAAAGGAGATGTGCCAAAGAGAGATACTCTTGGTGATTATTTGCAGGAATATGAAGATCAATCCGAGGATTTCAAAGATCACTTGAACGTCCAATGGTTTTTCCAAATGAAGGAGGAAAAGAGCACAAGGAGAAAGAAGTAGGGTGAGGGTAGATTCTTTCTATCCATTTTTTATGGATCACCTCTATGTCCAGCTAGGGCTTGGGTGAAGGAGCTAGACACTTTTGTGCAGCAACATCAAGTTTCAGAATTTGAAGCCATCAAAGTAGCAGCGCTGCATTTTGAGGGTAAGGCATATGCTTGGTGGTTCTTTGAATCATTTTCCTTAAATAATTCAAATACATGTACTTATGCAAAGTTCATTAAAATATTAGTAGAGAGGTTTGATGATATTTCATGTGAAACATCTTCTATTGCAACTATCAAACCACATCAAACAAAACTTTTGCATGAGTTGGGAGGGTCTATAAATCCAACTCCATTTCTGAAAACCAATGAAGAGGAGGTGAGCTTGTTTGATTCTTTTCCAAGGGCAAGATCTCCTTTGGAGGAAGGGCTTTCTTCTCAAAGGAAAGACATGAAGATTCCTTCTTCAAAAGAAGACCAAGATTTGAGGTCTCTTCTTGAAGATAAGGCAACTTCAACTATTGAAGAGGAGAAAGGGAAGGAAGGGGAGAATAATGCAGTCCTGACAAGAGCACCTCAAGCACCTCATGGAGAAGAGGATGGAGCACTTACTCCAAGAAAATATACTCTTGCACTCTTGCAAGGAGTTCCAAAAGGTCTCACACATAGAGCTCTTAGCATAACACATGAGCACCATGTACTTTCATTGCCAAGTGATGGGATCTTGAAGATAGGAGGAGGAAAAGAGGAGGAATGGAATCATAATATGAATAGCATGAACCCTTCTCTATTTTAGAGTTTGAAAGAACAAAGAAGGCAAGAGGACCCATGCAACAAAGGTAGGGGCAAATCTGTCCACCTACATTCACATCCTACTTGATGCCTTGATGCCTCTTTGCAAGGAGGCATTTCAGCAGGAAGACCTCCTGATTGGAGGGAAGATAAAGTGTTCTCTCAACTATATGAAGCAAAAACATATTTGGTTAAAGAGGGAACCTTGGAAGGAGCCACTACAGCGTTGAATATCATTGATGGGAGGCTAGGAAAATTTCTGAAGTTGACCTTGCTTTCTTCCATTCATCTATTTGCGTTGGAGAGGATAGATTCAGAAATTTGTGTTGATATGAGCATAGTATCAAAAGGCTACTCCATAGATTTGGGGATTAAAAGGATACTCCAATATATAATGAAGATTTCTGAACATGACAAAAAAATTATTTCATTTTTGTATGCAGGAGCAAAATTGTGGAAGTTTTTGAGAAAGAGAACCTTTCAAGTGGAGGGTGACTTTCCTAAACTTCAATCTTGTCTTGAGCAAGATGTTGGGAAAAATACTGAGAGGGGGGTTGAATCAGTGTTTAGTGCAGACAATCAAACTTTTTATTTTTCCTTTCTAAAAACCCATACGCTACTTTACTAAAGGAAACTAGCGTATATACGCGGATATCCTTTACAGAACTCGCATATGTCCAGAGATCTAATTATGTGTTTGAATATTAACTCAGATCATTGAATTTTTCATTCATAAGATATTTTAGAAACAGTAAAAAGGTGCAGACATAACAGAATAATCATCACACATATGCAACACACGTGAACACTAGGATTTTTAGGTGGAAACCCAATTCGGGAGAAAACCACCACTGCCGTTGTTTCAGCCTTCAAAATTTATTATTAAGAAAACTTCTTACAATCATGTACTGGTGCAGACTCAAACCAGCATGCAGGCACCCACCTGCAGAAGGCTACAACCTTCTCTCGTTTACCAGCCTCACCTAGAAGGGAGCTACAACCCCCTGTACTAGTTTACCAGCCTCTCCTGGAAGGGAGCTAATACCCCCTGATATGAGTACCAGCTTCTACTGGAAGAAAGCTTCCACTTTCATACTGAAGGCTTCAACCCTCAGATCCACTGTAGACCACGTTTCATCAATTTTCAAACTGGATCAAACAACTCCAACACAACCCTTTACTTGTCAATAAACAACCTTTGCCCAAAGCATCGAACAGAACAATGAAACCACTGTAACCAGAATATCATATATAACCCAGACTTCAGAATAGATATGCAGAAACACATTCAACCTTCAGCTACCATTAGATCAGAAATCATACGTGCTTTTATTTAATCAGACACGCGTATATACGCGCTTTCCAGAAGACGAACCCACGTATACTTCAATACATTTTCCAAAGAAAACCCTAACTGCGCATACGCGCTTTTCTTTTCACAGACCCGCGTATACACGCGCTTTTAATGAAACGAACCTGCGTATAGATCTATAAAAGATAAATTTTGCAGTACAGACTAGATCTATAAACTTACCCAGATTTCTTCAATCTCTTCAACAGGATTGCACCAGGTCTTCTTCACTTCTTTTCAGATCATCCTTGACATTCACCATTTTTAGATCTAGAGATCTTGAGCCTTCATCATGTTCATAGGAGCATCCTCGATTAAGATCTATCAATTAGGAACAGCGTTCACCCATACAGATATACTTCAGAGTGAAGTATTCATCAAAGCCTAGACTCATGCACCACCATGCACAATGATTTTCTTCTCCTTATATAGGTTTACCCTTTTTCAATACCATGAGCCAAAACCACATCTCATCCGATGGTATTCCTGGACGGGATCAAATAGACAACACAACGCTCAATACAATGGGTCAATACCATGGTAGTAACCCTTAGTTTTACAAATTTAGAGCACAATTGAGCATACGCGACTTGGCACGTACTTTTCCGCGTGCATACGCTACTTCTCCTAGACAAACCCGCGTATGCCTTAAGACACACTTTTCATCATTATTCTTGCACATGCTGATATTTATTTTTCTGGTACTTCTGCCCTTCTTGTAGAACATCAGATTTACATCATTAATGCATCAAGAACAACTTCATTAATTAGGTTTCCATCATCTTCATCAAGTGGGTTGCCATCAAGGACAACACTCTGCATCATATTGCCAACAATCTCCCCCTTTGGACTTGATGGCAACCACGAAGGTGTTTGATCACCACAACAGATAGATACATTGATTATAATCATTACACAATAACCATGTTACTCTCCCCTTATTCAAACACCATGTCACTCTCCCCCTTTGACATCAAGGGCAAAGTGCGGATCAAAACCAACACAAGGTTTTTCTCCTCATGTAGAAGGAAGCGCTCTGCTGGAAGTTCAAACATATTTTTCAATGAAGTATATGACTCTATGACCTTCCTATCACCAAGGACTCATACATACATCAAAGATCCAACCAAGTGGATTTTCATAAGAGACTCAAATACCCAAACAAAAAGGGTTTACATATTTTGACTCAACTACCCAACCAAGTGGGTTTACAAATTTGAACAAGTCCTTACATGACTGAATATTACAATTTTACGTCATAGGTCTCAACATGACCTTTTTCATCAAATTACAAATATGACCTTTTATTACCAATATCAGAAAGACCTCTCGAGAGATCATATTTTAGAATCATAAGCCAACAATGCATAATACCCAGCAAGGCTATTGCTCCCCCTAAACCTATACATCAATTTACTCCTTCATCTCCCCCTTAGCTTGTGCATCCTGAACACTTTTCAATAGAAGATCATCAAGGCATCTTTACCCAATATCAAAGAATGAGACAGAAATATAAGAGATAAAACTTCACCAGAGATACCATACAGCATCAGAGATATCAAACAGTGTTGCAGATGTGCTGTAAAATGCTAACCCTGACCAAAAATTGTCAGCAACTGACCATACGCGACTTTCTGTGGATAAACTCGCATATATACGCGACTGTCTTTCAGGAAACCCGCATATCCAATTTGATATTCTAAATTTAAGCAGTTCTGATTTTCTTCACAGCAGATACTACTCCCAGCTTCTGTCTGAGATATTCAAACGCTTCCCTGGGTAGAGGTTTGGTAAATATATCAGCAACTTGTTCTTTGGAGGGAACATACTCCAACTTCACCTTTTGTTCAAGCACTTGTTCACGTAAGAAGTGATACTTGATGGGAATGTGCTTGGTCTATGAATGCATAACAGGATTCTTTGAGATACTGATGGCACTTGTATTATCACACATAATGGAGATAGGAGGTGTACATTTGATTTGAAAATATTGCAAGGTTTGCATCATCCAAAGGAGTTGAGTGCAACAAGATGCGGCAACCACATATTCTGCTTCTGCTGTAGATAAGGCAATAGAATTCTACTTCTTGTTGAACCAACATACCAACCGGGGCCCCATATAGAATGCACCACCACTAGTGCTTTTCCGATCATCAACATTTCCAGCCCAATCTGCATCCGTGTAAGCATGAAGAGTAAGATCAGCATTCTTTGGATACCATAGTCCAAAGTCTTGAGTTCCTTGAGATATTTGAATATTCTTTTGACAGCCTAAAGGTGAGACTCTTTTGGATTAGCTTGGAATCGTCCAACAATCCCAACTGCATGCATAATGTCTAGTCTAGTCCCAGTGAGATAAAGTAGGCTTCCTATCATTGATCTGTATTCTGGTTGATTCACCGCGGGAGAATCATCATGAGAACTGAGGTTACATCCGGTTATCATTGGTGTACTTACAGGTTTGCATTCTTCCATGCCATACTTCTTCAAAATTTTCTTAAGATATTTTTCTTGTGATAAGAATATTCCATCTGCAGTTTGATGCACTTGCAACCCAAGAAAGAATGTTAGTTCTCCAAGTAAGGACATTTCAAATTCTTGCTGCATGACAGAAGCAAATTTCTTACTGAGAGATTCTTCATAACTCCCAAAAATGATGTCATCAACATATACAACCACAATCAATAGTTTATATTTTTCAACCTTTGTGTATAATTTGCTATCAGCGGACCCCTTTGAAAATCCTTGTTGATGAAGATATTTGTCAAGACGATAATACCATGCCCTTGGAGCTTGTTTGAGACCATATAGAGCCTTTTTAAGTCTACAAACAAGATTTTCATCATTTCCCAAAATGAATCCTTCCGGATGTTCTATACAAACTTCTTCTTCCCCATGTGGTGACTTTTTCCTCATAGGTCCACATATGTCAGTATGAATGATTTCAAGAGGCTTACTTGATGATCCTTATTTGGCATTAAATTGTACTCTGGTCTGCTTACCGAATTGGCAATATTTGCATATGATACTCTCTGGTAGAGTAATATTGGGAAGACCACAAACAGCTTGAATTCTGCTTGCTTTGTTGATTTGAGAGAAGCTCAGATGCCCCAACCTTCTATGCCATAGCCAATTTTCTGAAGACTTGCTCAAGTAACATTGATCTTTGCAGTTCTTCAATACATACAGGTTGCTTGGAGTTCTTTTCCCTTTTATAATAGTTTTACCTATATCAAGATCACGAACCACACATTCTTTTGAACTAAAGACAACTTCTGTTCCTTGACCACACATTTGACTTACACTTAACAGGTTATGCCTTAATCCATCCACATACATGACATCATTAGCCTTCACCTTTTCTTTTAGAAACACGGACCCTTTTCCTTTAATTACAACAGGAGTATCATTTCCAAATGTAACTTTCTTTTCCTTTTCAAGAGCATTATATGCAAGAAGTTTGCTTTTGTCACCTGTCATGTGTCTTGAGCACCCACTATCAATGTACCATTGATTTTCTTCACCTTCTGCAAATAACGCTATTCCACAATTTTCAACCTGTAATAAGCACATTCAACTTCATTTTGAAGAGGAGAAAAGTTGTTATAGGTGTTCTTCTTTGGTTTAATATCCATCCTTTTCTTTCTTGCTTCTCTTGTCATGATGGTTTTATATGCAACACATTGAACAACTTTATGACCAAAATTATGACATGAGAAACATTGTCCATTGAAGTAGAAATTTCTGTGATCATGAAATCTTCTATTTGAATTTACCTGTTGATTGTTGCTTCTTTGAGAGATATCCCTTGTATTGTGATGATCATGCTTTACCTGTAAATATTCTTTATTCCCTTGCTGAGTGGCTGAATGAAGTAAACCAGTTGTAGCTGCTTTTAGATAATTTGGTGCAGAAGCCTGAGAAGATTCTCCGGTATATCCAAGACCTGTCTTAATAAGAGGAGAATGTTGAACCTTGATAATCTCATCTAAGGTTTTAGATCCTTTAGCAAATCTAAGATTCAGAGTCTTTACTTTCTCAAGTTCTTTTCTTAGACTTACCACTTCACATTCTAATTTTTCATTATGTTTCTTTGCTTCTTCATTCTGCCTTTTCAGAGTCTCTACGATTATTTTACTTTCTTCCAAGCATATTTTGAGTTGATTGTTTTGATCAAGAAAATCATTGTCATCTAGAGCATCCACAAAAGCATCCTTATCGTCTCTAGAATTATTTTCAAATGCCATGAGAAGTCTAAGATCTTGTTCACATTCTTCCTCACTATCAGATAACCCATCACTGTCTTCATTTGTATAGTAGCTTTTCTTAGAGCTAGATCGATTCTTATTCCTTCTTGCTACTTCTTTCTCTTTAGCAGATGTTTCTTTATAAGGAAATTTTGCAGCATAATGACCAACTCATACACAATTGAAACATTTGAAAGGAAGCTTACCTTTGAATCTTCCGGTTCCTAGTTGGAGTCTTCTCACAAAGTTTGCGTCATCTTCTTCTGAGATATATCCTGATCCTTCCGATTTTTGAACTTCTTTCCCTTTTGTAGAAGCTTTAAAAATAGCTTCTTTGACTTCAGATGGTCTCGTCTCCTCATTTCATAAGCAGTCAATATGCCATGAAGTTGCACAACGGAAAGATTTTGAATATCCTGTTTTTCTTCAAGGGCAGAAACTTTTGATTCAAATTTTTCCGTTAGCGATCATAAAATTTTCTCAACCAAAGTAGTGTCGGATATTGTTTCAGCCAGATTTCTCATACGATTTACAACATCATCAATACGTAAAAAGAAACTGGCAATACTCTCATCACCATGCATCTTTAAATTTTCATATTCAATTCTGAGAGTTTGGAGTTTTGCACTTTTTACCTTTGCGTCACCTTGATAACTTAGAATGATTTTGTCCCATATTTCCTTTGCTATATTCAGCTGCATGACTTTGACAAATTCTGATTCAGTTAGACTTCCTGTTATAGCATTGACTACTTTTGCGTTTGATTCATAATTCTTCCTTTCAGTTGGATCTGTTGGTGTAGCAGCTGGATATTGATATCCTTGTTCAAAAATGGCCCATACATCAGCTCCCATAGACTGAAGATAGGATCTCATCCTTACTTTCCAGAAGATTAAATTGCTTCCGTTGAAGAGCGGGGGCTTGATAGATGTTGTTCCCTCATGATTGCTTATCTTGCTTGATCTTCCTTCTAGCGGCTAATATTTTTCAGAAGGACCTCCTCTGATACCAATTGTTGGGAAAAATACTGAGAGGGGCGGTGAATCAGTATTTAGTGCAGACAATCAAAATTTTTCTTTTTCCTTTATAAAATCCCATACGCTACTTTACTGAAGGAAACTAGCGTATATACGTAGATATCCTTTACAGAACTCGCGTATGTCCAGAGATCTAATTATGTGTTTGAATCTTAACTCAGATCATTGTATTATTCATTCATCAGATATTTTAGAAACAGTAAACAGGTGCAAAAAGAACAAAATAATCATCACACATATGCAACACACATTAACACTAGGATTTTTAGGTGGAAACCAAATTCAGGAGAAAACCACCACTGCCGTTGTTTCAGCCTTCAAAATTTATTATTAAGAAAAATTCTTACAATCATGTACTGGTGCAGACTCAAACCAGCACGCAGGCACCCACCTGCAGAAGGCTACGACCTTCTCTCGTTTACCAACCTCACCTGGAAGGGAGCTACAACCCCCTGTACTAGTTTACCAGCCTCTCCTGGAAGGGAGATAATACCCCCTGATATGAGTACCAGCTTCTACTGGAAGAAAGCTTCCACTTTCATACTGAAGGCTTCAACCCTCAGATCCACTGAAGACCATGTTTCATCAATTTTCAAACTACATCAAACAACTCCAACACAACCCTTTACTTGTCAATAAACAACCTTTGCCCAAAGCATCAAACATAACAGTGAAACCATTGTAACCAGAATATTAGATATAACCCAGACTTCAGAATAGATATGCAGAAACACATTCAACCTTCAGCTACCATTAGATCAGAAATCATACGCGCTTTTATTTAATCAGACCCGCGTATATACGCGCTTTCCAGAAGACGAACCCGTGTATACTTCAGTACATTTTCTAAAGAAAACCCTAACTGCGCATACGCACTTTTCTTTTCACAGACTCGCGTATACACGCGCTTTTCATGAAATGAACCTGCGTATAGATCAATAAAAGATAAATTTTGCAGTACAGACCAGATCTAAAAACTTACCCAGATTTCTTCAATCTCTTCAACAGGATTGCGCCAGGTCTTCTTCACTTCTTTTCAGATCATCCTTGACATTCACCATTTTTAGATCTAGAGATCTTGAGCCTTCATCATGTTCATAGGAGCATCCTAGACTAAGATCTATCAATTAGGAACAGCGTTCACCCATACAGATATACTTCAGAGTGAAGTATTCATCAAAGCCTAGACTCATGCACCACCATGCACAATGATTTTCTTCTCCTTATATAGGTTTACCCTTTTTCAATACCATGAGCCAAAACCACATCTCATCCGATGGTATTCCTGGACGGGATCAAATAGACAACACAACGCTCAATACAATGGGTCAATACCATGGTAGTAACCCTTGGTTTTAAAAATTTAGAGCGCAATTGAGAATACGCGACTTGGCACGTACTTTTCCGCATGCATACGCTACTTCTCCTAGACAAACCCGCGTATGCCTTAAGACACACTTTTCATCATTATTATTGCACATGCTGATATTTATTTTTATAGTACTTCTGCCCTCCTTGTATAACATCAGATTTACATCATTAATGCATCAAGAACAACTTCATTAAGTAGGTTGCCATCATCTTCATCAAGTGGGTTTCCATCAAGGACAACACTCTGCATCATATTGCCAACAATCTCCCCCTTTGGACTTGATGGAAACCACGAAGGTGTTTGATCACCACAACAGATAGATACATTGATTATAATCATTACACAATAACCATGTTACCCTCCCCTTATGCAAACACCATGTCACTCTCCCCCTTTGACATCAAGGGCAAAGGGAGGATCAAAACCAACACAAGGTTTTTCTCCTCATGTAGAAAGAAGCGCTCTGCTGGAGGTTCAAACATATTTTTCAATGAAGTATATGACACTATGACCTTCCTATCACCAATGACTCATACATACATCAAAGATCCAACCAAGTGGATTTTCATAAGAGACTCAAATACCCAAACAAAAAGGGTTTACATATTTTGACTCAACTACCCAACCAAGTGGGTTTACAAATTTGAACAAGTCCTTACATGACTGAATATTACAATTTTACATCATAGGTCTCAACATGACCTTTTTCATCAAATTACAAATATGACCTTTTATGACCAATATCAGAAAGACCTCAAGAGAGATAATATTTCAGAATCATAAGCCAACAATGCATAATACCCAGCAAGGCTATTTCTCCCCTTGAACTTGTACATCAGTTTATTCCTTCATCTCCCCCTTAGCTTGTGCATCATGAACACTTTTCAACAGAAGATCATCACAACATCTTTACGCAATATCAAAGAATGAGACAGAAATATAAGAGATAAAACTTCACCAGAGATACCATACAGCATAAGAGATATCAAACAGTGCTGCAGATGTGCTGTAAAATGCTGTCCCTAACCAAAAATTGTCAGCAACTGACCATACACGGCTTTCTGTGGATAAACTCGCGTATATACGCGATTGTCTTTCAGGAAACCCGCGTATCCCATTTGATCTTCTAAATTTAAGTAGTTCTGATTCTCTTCACAACAGAGACTACTCCCAGCTTCTCTCTGATATATTCGAATGCTTCCCTGGGCAGAGGTTTGGTAAATATATCAGCAACTTGTTCTTTGGAGGGAACATACTCCAACTTCACCTTTTGTTCAAGCACTTGTTCACGTAAGAAGTGATACTTGATGGGAATGTGCTTGGTCTTCAAATGCATAACAGGATTCTTTGAAATACTGATGGCACTTGTATTATCGCACATAATGGGGACAGGTGGTGTACACTTGATTTGAAAATCTTGTAAGGTTTGCATCATCCAAAGGAGTTGAGTGCAACAAGATGCGGCAGCCACATATTCTGCTTCTGCTGTAGATAAGGCAATAGAATTTTGCTTCTTTCTGAACCAAGATACTAACCGGGGTCCCATATAGAATGCACCACCACTAGTGCTTTTCCAATCATCAACACTTCCAGCCCAATCTGCATCAGTGTAAGCATGAAGAGTAAGATCAGCATTCTTTGGATACCATAGATCAAAGTCTTGAGTTCCTTGTAGATACTTGAATATTCTTTTAACAGCCTGAAGGTGAGACTCTTTTGGATTAGCTTGGAATCGTCCAACAATCCCAACTGCATGCATAATGTCTGGTCTAGTCCCAGTGAGATAAAGTAGGCTTCCTATCATTGATCTGTATTCTGGTTGATTCATCGCGGGAGAATCATCATGAGAACTGAGGTTACATCCGGTTATCATTGGTGTACTCACAGGTTTGCATTCTTCCATGCCATACTTATTCAAAATTTGCTTAAGATATTTTGCTTGTGATAAGAATATTCCATCTGCAGTTTGATGCACTTGCAACCCAAGAAAGAATGTTAGTTCTCCAAGTAAGGACATTTCAAATTCTTGCTGCATGACAGAAGCAAATTTCTTACTCATAGATTCTTCATTACTCCCAAAAATGATGTCATCAGCATATACAACCACAATCAATAGTTTATCATTTTCAACCTTTGTGTATAAGTTGCTATCAACAGACCCCTTTGAAAATCCTTCTTGATGAAGATATTTGTCAAGACGGTAATACCATGCTCTTGGAGCTTGTTTGAGACCATATAGGGCCTTTTTAAGTCTACAAACAAGATTTTCATCATTTCCCAAAATGAATCCTTCCGGTTGTTCTATATAAACGTCTTCTTCTAGATCACCATTGAGAAAGGCAGATTTAACATCCATTTGATAAACTTTGATTTGTTGAAAACTTGAAAAAGCAAGAAAAATTCTTATGGCTTCAAGTCTAGCTACAGGAGCAAAATTTTCTTCAAAGTCTATACCTTCTTGTTGAGTATACCCCTTGCAAACCAGTCTAGCTTTGTTTCTTATAACATCCCCATTCTCATTTAACTTGTTCTTGAATATCCATTTAGTTCCAATGACATTTTTATCATGTGGTCTTGGCACCAATTCCCAAGTGTGATTCTTTTCAATTTGATCAAGCTCTTCATTCATAGCTTCAATCCAACATTCATCTTTGCAAGCTTGATTGACATTGTGTGGTTCAATTGTGGATAGAAATTCCAGATAGCTAGAAGATCCCACAAGAGTCCTCCTTGTTTGTACACCTGATTCCTTGTCTCCCAAAATATGAGATTCAGGATGATTCTTTTGAACATATCTGGATGGATCCTTTTTAGATAAATCATCTTCAGGTTCTTCATTGGATCCACTGTCTATATCATTTCCATTTGATGTAGAAGGACAAAAATCACCATCATCTTCTTCTGTTGCTTGTTTTTCTTCTTTAGGAGCTGCAGGAGACTCATCAATAACAACATCAATACATTCAATAATCTTTCGAAGCCTTTTATTGTAACATTTGTATGCTCTGCTTGTAGATGAGTAACCAAGAAGTATCCCTTCATCTGATCTAGGTTCAAACTTGCCAAGCTTTTCATCATTATTTTTGATAAATCATTTACTTCCAAAAATTCTAAAATGCTTTACAGAGGGAGAATTACCATACCAGAGTTCATATGGAGTTTTGTCACTATTTACTCGAACATGTGCCTTGTTGAGAATATTTGCTGCTGTATGTGCTGCTTCTCCCCAGAACATGTCAGGAGTTCCAGAATCATCAAGCATAGCTCTAGCCATTTGTTGAATTGTTCTATTCATTCTTTCTGCTACGCCATTTTGTTGTGGAGTGCCTGCTACAGAAAACTATCTTTTTATGCCATGTTGTTCACAAAATTCAAAGAATTAATTTGATGTATATTCTCCTCCTCGATCAGATCTAAGACACTTGATTTTTAGATCTAATTCATTTTCTACCAATGCTTTGAAGATCTGAAATTTTTCAAATGCTTCATATTTGTGTTTAATCAACCCGATCCAACACATTCTAGAGTAATCATCAATAAATAAGATATAGAATTCTTCCCAACGTGGTGAATTTTTCCTCATAGGTCCACATATGTCAGTATGAATGAGTTCAAGAGGCTTACTTGATGATCCTTCTTTGGCATTAAATTGTACTCTGGTCTGCTTACCGAATTGGCAAGATTTGCATATGATACTCTCTGGTAGAGTAATATTGGGAAGACCACGAACAGGTTAAAGTCTACTTGCTTTGTTGATTTGAGAGAAGCTCAGATGCCCCAGCCTTATATGCCATAGCCAATTGTCTGAAGACTTTCTCAAGTAAAATTGATCTTTGCAGTTCTTCCATACATACAGTTTGCTTGGAATTCTTTTCCCTTTTATAATAGTTTTACCTGTATCAAGATCACGAACCACACATTATTTTGAACTAAAGACAACTTCAGTTCCTTGATCACACATTTGACTTACACTTGACAGGTTATGCCTTAATCCATCCACATACATGACATCATTAGCCTTCACCTTTTCTTTTAGAAACATGGACCCTTTTCCTTTAATTACAACAGGAGTGTCATTTCCAAATGTAACTTTATTTTCCTTTTCTAGAGCATTATATGCAAGAAGTTTTCTTTTGTCACTTGTCATGTGTCTTGAGCACCCACTATCAATGTACCGTTGATTTTCTTCACTTTCTGAAAATAACGCTATTCCACAATTTTCAAACTGTAATTCCTTCTTTTTCCATACTTTGGAACTTGAAGGAGAATGTTGTTTTGGCTGGACTTTGCTCCTGCATTCAGATTCTTCATGGCCAAAGTTATTGCAATAAGCACATTCAACTTCATTTTGAAGAGGAGAAAAGTTGTTATAGGTGTTCTTCTTTGGTTCAACATCCATCCTTTTCTTTCTTGCTTCTCTTGTCATGATGGTTTTATATGCAACACATTGAATGTACAAAATGACCAAAATTGACCAAAATTGACCAAAATTGTGACATGAGAAACATTGGCCCATTGAAGTAGAAATTTCTGCGATCATAAAATCTCTGCTTGAAATTCCACTCGTTGATTGTTGCTTCTTTGAGAGATATCCCTTGTATTCTGATGATCATGCTTTACCTGTAAAGATTCTTTATTCCCTTGCTGAGTGGCTGAATGAAGTAAACCAGTTGTAGCTGCTTTTAGATAATTTGGTGCAGAAGTCTGAGAAGATTCTCCGGTATATCCAAGACCCGTCTTAATAAGAGGAGAACATTGAACCTTGATAATCTCATCTAAGGTTTCAGATCCTTTAGCAAATCTAAGATTCAGAGTCTTTACTTTCTCAAGTTCTTTTCTTAGACTTACTACTTCACATTCTAATTTTTCATTATGTTTCTTTGCTTCTTCATTCTGCCTTTTCAGAGTCTCTACGATTATTTTACTTTCTTCCAAGCATATTTTGAGTTGATTGTTTTGATCAAGAAAATCATTGTCATCTAGAGCATCCAAAAAAGCATCCTTATCGTCTCTAGAATTATTTTCAAATGCCATGAGAAGTCTAAGATCTTGTTCACATTCTTCCTCACTATCAAATAACCCATCACTGTCTTCATTTGTATAGTAGCTTTTCTTAGAGCTAGATCGATTCTTATTCCTTCCTGCTACTTCTTTCTCTTTAGCAGATGTTTCTTTATAAGGACATTTTGCAGCATAATGACCAACTCTTACACAATTGAAACATTTGAAAGGAAGCTTACCTTTGAATCTTCCGGTTCCTAGTTGGAGTCTTCTCACAAAGGTTGCCTCATCTTCTTCTGAGATATATCCTGATCCTTCCAATTTTTGAACTTCTTTCTCTTTTGTAGAAGCTTTAAAAACAGCTTCTTTGACTTTAGATGGTCCTCCTCTCCTCATTTCATAAGCAGTCAATATGCCATGAAGTTGCACCACAGAAAGATTTTGAATATCCTGTTTTTCTTCAAGGGCAGAAACTTTTGATTCAAATTTTTCCGTTAGCGATCGTAAAATTTTCTCAACCAAAGTAGTGTCGGATATTGTTTCACCCAGATTTCTCATAAAATTTACAACATCATCAATACGTAAAAAGAAACTGGCAATACTCTCATCACCATGCATCTTTAAATTTTCATATTCAATTCTTAGAGTTTGGAGTTTTGCACTTTTTACCTTTGCGTCACCTTCATAACTTAGAATGATTTTGTCCCAAATTTCCTTTGTTGTATTCAGCTGCATGACTTTGACAAATTTTGATTCAGTTAGACTTCCTGTTATAGCATTGACCGCTTTTGCGTTTGATTCATAATTTTTCCTTTCAGTTGGATCTGTTGGTGTAGCAGCTGGATATTGATATCCTTGTTCAAAAATGGCCCATACATCAGCTCCCATAGACTGAAGATAGGATCTCATCCTTACTTTCCAGAAGATTAAATTGCCTCACAGAAGAGCGCCTTTTGAGAGATGTTGTCTCTTGCGATTGCTCATCTTAACATCTTTCCTCTCAGCAGCTAAGATTTTTCGGGAAGGACCTCCTATAAGATACTCAATTGTTGGGAAAACACTCTAGAGGGTGAATCATGATTTTAGTGTACAATCAAACTTTTTCTTTTTCCTTTCTAAGAACCCATATGCTAATTTACTGAAGGAAACTAGCGTATATACGCGGATATCCTTTACAGAACTCGCGTATGTCCAGAGATCTAATTATGTGTTTGAATCTAAACTCAGATCATTGCATTATTCATTCATCAGATATTTCAGAAACAATAAAAAAGTGCAGACAGAACAAAATAATCATCACACATGATCCAAGTATATGAACACCTGTGGTTTTCCCGTGGAAACCCGATTCGAGAAAACCACTGGGCCGCTCGTTGTTTCACCTTCAAAATTTTATTATTAAGAAAACTTCTTACAATCATGTACCGGTGCAGACTAAACCAGCACACAGGTGACCCACCCAGAAGGCTGCCACTCTTCTCACTTACCAGCCTCACCCTCAGAAGGGAGCTACAACTCCTCGTACTAGTTTACCACCTTCTCCCGAAGGGAGCCACACTTCCAGTACCAGCTTCTACTGGCAGAAAGCTTCCACTTTCATACTGAAGGCTTCAACCCTCAGATCCACTGCAGACCACGTTTCGTCAATTTTAAAACTAGATCAAACAACTCCAACACAACCCTTTACTTGTCAATAAACAACCTTTTCCCAAAGCATCAAACAGAACAGTGAAACCACTATAACCATAATATCAGATATAACCCAGACTTTAGAATACATATGCAGAAACACATTCAACCTTTAGCTACCATTAGATCAGAAATCATACGCGCTTTTATTTAATCAGACCAGCGTATATACGTGCTTTCCAGAAGACGAACCCATGTATACTTCAGTACATTTTCCAAAGAAAACCCTAAGTGCGCATACACGCTTTTCTTTTCACAGACCCGCATATACACACGCTTTTAATGAAACGAACCTGCGTATAGATCTATAAAAGATAAATTTTGCAGTACATACCAGATCTATAAACTTACCCAGATTTCTTCAATCTCTTCAATAGGATTGCGCCAAGTCTTCTTTACTTCTTTTCAGATCATCCTTGACATTCACCATTTTTAGATCTAGAGATCTTGAGCCTTCATCATGTTCATAGGAGCATCCTAGATTAAGATCTATCAATTAGGAACAGCGTTCACCCATATAGATATACTTCAGAGTGAAGTATTCATCAAAGCCGAGACTCATGCATCACCATGAACAATGATTTTCTTCTCCTTATATAGGTTTACCCTTTTTCAATACCATGAGCCAAAACCACATCTCATCCAATGGTATTCCTGGACGGGATCAAATAGACAACCCAGCGCTCAATACAATGGGTCAATACCATCGTAGTAACCCTAGGTTTTACAAATTTAGAGCGCAATTGAGCATACACAACTTTGCACATAATTTTCCGCGTGCATATGCTACTTCTCCTAGACAAACCCGCGTATGCCTTAAGACACACTTTTCATCATTATTTTTGCACATGCTGATATTTATTTTTCTGGTACTTCTGCCCTTCTTGTAGAACATCAGATTTACATCATTAATGCATCAAGAACAACTTCATTAAGTAGGTTTCCATCATCTTCATCAAGTGGGTTGCCATCAAGGACAACACTCTGCATCATATTGCCAACACAAGATCAGCTGCAAGAGGGGCAGCAAAAGAAAGTTTGGAATACTCCAACATGTGACTTTGACATCAAGCATGTCAAGGTGGAGAGCCATCATATGACAAATGCATCATTTCATATTTCTACAACGTTTTCAATGTTGGGAAGCCTAGACCCTTATTGGGAGTCCCAACTCTTGATGGAATATTCTAAGGACCTATTCACATGTAAGGTTCTTGATGGGCAAGCAATGGATGGAAAGTATAAAGTAGTTAATTGAATCATTTATGTTCATGATCAGATCTACTTAACTAAGGATTCCAAGCTCAAGGAAAAATTAATTAACACAACCTATGAGGTCTTTCTTTCAAAACCCACTAGTTTCATTAAAACATGTCATACTATCTTAGATGGATTTATGTGGGAAAATTTCAGAGAGGAGATGCACTCTCATATGAGTAAGTGTATGGATCATTTGTTGGTTGAGGAGGAACATAGCTCTTGGGAAGAGTTATCATTATCACCTCCTTATTTATTGAGTGTGAGAGGGAGCTCATCCATGAGCTACCTTGCTAATTTTAGACAAGTGTATGACAAACATTGTATTGCTGAATCTCATGATGTATTCATTATATACTTGTATCTTCTTAACACTCATGTGTAGGTCTTGGCTCCAAGAGGGGGCACCTTTTTTGATGGGCTTCATGAGCCACTTTGGGCCATGAACAATAGTGATGTTGGCCATTCTTTGGGAGATCTTGGAGAGATGATGTTCTCTTAATGGTGTGGTTCCTTAACACCAACCATCATACACCTTCTCCAAGCATGCAAGAAGTATGGGGCGGTAAACAAGTGTTGGGGAGAATGCTTGTCATATCATATTCTATGGCAGTTAGGAGGAAGACTGTGCTGGTTGCACATGAGGGACCATTTTCCTTCTCCCTTATTATATATGGCAGCTATCATGATATTACTTATGATCCCACATGCTGAAGATGTTCTTATTTTTGTTGGGAACATGGTTGGAGGAGAGACACATTTGTTGGGTGTGTCTTTGGGGGAAGAGAGCCCCTACTTTTTCTGCACTACATGTTCCAAGGGGAGCATGAGAAAATATATGGCCACCATTGCATACCAATTGTTTCTTTATGATGTGGACCATATGTTTGGTTGGAACACTTGGGGCATGCCTCTCATGAGAAATTGGGAGGAGATTTTCTATGAATTACCAAGTTGGAAGGTGATTCATTTTATTTGGATGATAGCATGGAGGAGGGAGACCTCCACTGAAGATAAAATTCCCCATGATTGTCATCATTTCTATCTTGAGAATGCCATGGATCAGCAAGAGGGTTTCCATAACAACCTTCCATTCTTTCATGATGAGAGCCATTGGGTTTATTCCCCAAAGGCCAACTTGCACACTTGGGAGGAGCCATTGGGAGATGGGATTTTTGCAGGAATTCTGAAGTAATGGAGGAGACTATGGGATGAGAGGGCCACAAGAGGAAGAGGGGAGATTTTGCAGCACCCTTGCAGTTGCTTGAGGACAAGCAACATCTGGGAGGGGGAGACTGTAATATTCCTAATTTAGCTTCAGCTAATGGGAATATTAATTTTTCTCTTAAAACTTAGATTGATGAATAAATGGGCAAGGAGGCTCATAATTTGCTCAAATATGAATAAAAATCCTTCCTAATGTGAAAAGGGATCATGTAATAACTATTTCAAGCATCCACATGTGTGAACAAGGTCTAAACTATGTGGGCAAGGTCAATTTTGACCAAGTCAACATGATTTATTCTCAAAGAAGTGGATCCTACATAAAGCCAGCTCAATGTGAATAGAGATCAATCCAACTAGATAAAAAGAAGGCACCTTGAGTGTGAAAAGGGATAGGGCATGAAGAATCATTCAAGGTTGACCAAGTCAACAAAGCTGTCTAGATACATTGCACCATCTTGTTGGACAGCGCAGTTTTTTTGGAGGAGCCTTTGCATGGAAGCAACCTCATAGTGGGTGGGACCTTTGGTGAGGAAGCTCATCAATTATATAATGAAGAAGATGGAAAGCATATGGATATATTGGAGATTAAATTTTCTTGAGGTCTACTTAGAATTCCTACATACTTAGCTATTTAGCTAAGTTGTTGCACTGCTCAGTGCAAGGGTTTACCCGAGTGGGGATTCCCTACTCTTTCTTGGAGATCTTGCTTGAGAAATATATGAGGAGGTTTCTGATATGAATTTTCCACTACCTGGTGTTGGGCCAAGCATCTACCTCTAGAAAAAATGTAGTCCCTTGAGAAAAATTCATTATTTCTTAAGGTGTGCAGTGGAAGGGGTTGAAACCCCATTTTGAGGAGCTAGTTTCCCAAGAGGAGGATCAGCCTTTCTTTGGGAAAGCTAGAGGGAGCATCTACAAAAATTTACTTGCATGTTCAGCCATATATTTCAAAGCTTCATCCATACAGCATTATTCAGCCACAAATTTGTATCAGCTTTTTCTTGTACATCTTTTATTGTCAAGAAACCCTTGCCGGGTCTTCTTGGATCTATATAAAAGAGATTAGATATATGTTTTTGTACATCATTGAGTATTATAATAACATTATCAGATATATATCTCTATTTTCTGATTTAAACTCTCTTTATACTGCACAGTCACTTGTGCAGCTACTCCGACATTTTGCAGTCTTGGGGTTTTGGCAATTTTTAGTTGTCTTAAGCATGGGAGGCCTGTTTAATTAGGCTAAAGGCATTTGTTTCTGAAAATATTTTTCATGAATGTCCTATATTGTCCATTATAAGGGAGAAAACCGTTATTTTCCCCTGTTTTAACTCAATATTCAGAAAATAGTGTTTTTGAGGCAAAAATAACTGCTTTTCCCCACTTGGTGAACTGTATAAAGGCATAGTTTGTTGTTGTGATTGTTATTATGATGGATATGTGTTCAAACACATTACATGATTTGATTAATTGTTGTTCTCCAACTTTGGAATACCTTAAGGTATTATTATTGTTGTAGAAAATTCTAGTTTTGGGATATTACAACACCTGACCACACAGGGGTCTAAATTTATTATTTTCACTTTTACAATTAATTAAATAAGCCTCTCGAATTACTATTATTCGATCATGAAGATGTGTAACGTATTTTATGTGATTTCAGGTGGAATTTTTGTTTGCACAAAGAGCCAGATTCTTTCCCAATAAGCAAAGAGGTCCTTTGCAAAGAAAGTGGATTCTCACGAATCCCTAAGACACTCACTCTAAGCTCAAAGGCACCTAGACACTTTCACAAGATAGATATGCAGGAAAAGGAATCTTGCCGCGAAGCCTAGAGATCATCGAAAGGAGAATGCAAGTCACAAATTGACCAAGGTCACAGGTCGCAGATTTCTCGAGGTCGCAGGTCACAGATTTCCCAGGGTCGTAGGTCGCAGATTGCTCGAGGTCGCAGGTCGCGGATTTCCCAGGGTCACGGGTTGCAAATAGTCCAAGTCACAAACTAGCCCAACAGTCAGGAAGACCAAGAGTCAAGGGGGGAACTCAAGAGTCATCTCAGACTATATGTACAACTTCGAGGAAGGGTACAAGGGATTTTTAGCTCGACGGTGAAAGCCAGTATGATAAAGGAATTGTTACTAGAGAGATAAAGGCACTCAACTCTTAGTATCAAGTAGAAAGAAGGGTAGCGAGGCTAGGGATTTGCATCATGATTTGAGATGAACAGCCCATGTTCCACTATTGGGTTTTAACGAGTTGTAAACATGCATTTGACGTTACAGCAGCATTAATAATATTTTCTCCTTCCCGGTACTGATTCATGTGCTTGTTTGTGGTGATAGTACTAGCTGTCTAGTACTTCATTATGTTGTACGTGTGCTTTTATGCATGTCATCGGTTATGAACTATTTCTTAATGGTTGTATGTATGTCTTCTTTTGGATTAGTGTTTATTTGTCCTTGCCACGACAGTAGTCTATTGTGAACCACTTTGCAGTTAACTTCTAGCGTGTTTTCTTTCATATATGTTTGACTGGTTTTTGGCTCACTAATCCCAATTACAACATATCCCCCTTTTATTTTGCTGCTTAGACTTTCTTGCATCTTTGTTTATGGTTCATTAATCTTGGGCTAATTTTGCTTCACTAATTGGTCTTTTCATCCTCACCTCTACTCCATCTTCTTCTCATCTAACAACCAAGAGTGGAAACAATCATGGCGGCAACCGGGCCCACATACCGGATGGGGATTTTATCCCAAACAGTGTGAGGTCTAATTCCTTTCACTGGGGAGACCCCCTTGTTTTCGGCAGTAAAATTTTGGCCGTCAACAGGATCCCAACCTCCTCCTTTCCTGCTATATAAACAAGCCTTCTCCCTTTATGAAGACTAGCTAAACAAAGATAATTATACAGTTGAAGTGTTGAACTTGGAGACTAAGCTATAGTTGAATAACTAAGTTATTGAGAATTTAGATCAAGAAGGAACTCCATCGAGAGGTCCCTTTTCCCGTTCGAATTCCCCGACGAGCTTTGAGACATGCTTCACCCGAGCCCTGCTGGAGGAGACCGCAACGTCGAAGCATGGTTGTATCTCTTCTTTCTACCTATTAATATAAGTGACTATTGTTTGGTTCCCATCTTGTGTTTTTTCTTTATCGAATGCAATATGCTAGTCTTATTTGACTAACTAGTAGTTTTTGGATGGAATTAGTATGTGTTATGTGGTTATCATTTTCTGATCTCTGTGTAGGTGTCCAAATGTGATAAGCGGAGGGGTTGTGACTTGCCTTCGATCAGGAGCGAGAGGTTCTCATCATCACTATGAATGTCGACGACAACTTTGGTCCACAGGTAGGCCATCTTATCGCATCCTCTTTCATTCAAATATCTAGGAACCTACACTCTAGCATGATTCCTTGTTACTAGACCCACCCTAGGGCTAGAGGGATCGTCTATGTCTGCAGAGAGGATTTACCTACATAACAGAAAGGAAAATGAAGAATTGAAGCAAAGATTATCTTACGGGAAGGAAATCTTGGTGTCTGTATGCATGACATGTTTTCAAGAACTAACAGCGGTAGGATATAAGGTCTATGGGAAAAATATCAGCCCAATGGAAACATAAACAAAATGGCAGGAGGCTGTTAGAAAAGAACCTGCTAAGGATACTGATGTTACACAAGAATTTGCTAAGGATACTGATGTTACACAAGAATAAATAGTGAAGGTAGAGCCCCCTGTAGTAATTGACCTATAGGTTGATACACAAGAACCTATGGAGGCCACCGCTATTATAGAAGAAACAACAATGGACACAGAGGCTACTCTAGGTGGAAATGAAGGGGCTGATACACAAGAACCTACTGAGGAAGCTGCTATTACACAAGAACCAGCAGTAGAGGTGGAAAAACCCCATTTATTAGAGTTTTTTACATCCATTATTGATGTTGATATTGAATTTAGAAGAATGCCAGGTCCCATCTCGGGATGGAGTTCTGAGAAAATATTGTTAATTTCTGAATTACAGAAGTGGAAATAGGAATCAATATTTCTTCGAGAGGGGAAAATTTCGCTGAAATAACATCAGAGGGAGATAGACACCCTACATGAAAGATGGATGAAAGAAGAGTTGAAGAAATGATGGGAGAATTATAAGAAGAAGGAAGCCCCGAAGAAGCAAGAGGAACATCTATTATTACAGCAGCAGTTTCAGGATCTTACCATAGACAAGAAAAAACTTCATTATCTTGCCCTCAATTTTTTGGGGTGCAGGCGGACTTCCCCATCCTATCCTATTTTTCTATGGGAACACTTCTTCCTTTTCTAGATGAAAGTTGTTATGGAGGACAGATCCTATTTACGTTCTTCCACTCACACATTTTTAGATGTTTTTTGTTCCTCCAATTTTGATGAACAAATCTTGATGTGTGAGTTACTATTACAGAATATCATTTGTGAGCATGTGAGTATGCAAATGGTTGTGACAATATTCTCCTATATGGGGGATCTGTAGTTGCGAGCTTTTGTGTCCTTCATGAAGAATCAGATTAAGTGGAATTTGGTCATCAAATCTATGGATGCTAATGAGGAGAAGATGGCATTATGGGTCTGGGAAGAACCAGGACAGGCCACTGAGTTAAGGTGGGAATTCAGGAGAATGTTGAGTACTTCTGGGATAAAGGAACTGGCTACCACTTACAAAAGAAGGATTGTGAACTTTTTCCTCCATCAGTTCTCAATGATGAAGAGTTGAGCCTTGACTAGGTGTTTGAAATGCACGGAAGCTAGCAGTGCTAAGCTACTAAACGGGGACCCATTTTCATTCCAGAATATTTTGGTAGATGTTACAAATGTACCAGCGTATGCACAGATAGTACAATCCCTTGGTACTTTGTGGCTCGGATTGAGATTCAAGTTTCCTTTGATCGGGCTGCCAATTGAGGATTATCAGAGTAATTATGAATTGGTCAAGTATGAATCAAAGTCCTGGGTATGGAAATTGATGGCCAATCATGGGTACATATCTATAGACGAAGATACAGCTTGCGCTTATGATCTCACTGACCTGCATCAGAGATATTCCCATAAGAGATGAGATTTTGCATGAGGACATGCAAGTGCTTTAGTTGGGGGGAGATGTTGGGTGCCAGTTTTGCACACTTTTCCTACATTTATTTCCCCTATTTTGCCTCATGAATATAACCAATGGGACTATCTTTGCCTCTTTTTCCTACCTTTCTATCTTAACTTGTGTTGTTTCACCTTATTTTCATTACTCTGCCATTTCATCAATTATTATGATATATCATGCCTTTTTTATGAATAATTAAGGATGAATGTTTGGAGAAGATCTATGGTCTTTTTGTTGTCTTTCCAGATGTCATTTTTAGCACAAAATATCCCTAGCACGAGGCATACAGGAGAAATTAAGGGTGTGCTATTACAGTGAAATTTCTACACCATGATGCTGTTACACTTTTTTGTTATAGACCCGTTGGCAAACTGCTGTTACAACTGTACCGCTAACTGGATCTCGTCAACTCCTATTGCTAACATGTCCCCTAGATTTTGCGCTACAGTTATGGTTTATCGTGATAGTTGTAGAAGTTATTAAGTATTTTATTTTTGGATAACAATCTCTAGGAAGTTTTGATTGTAATCTATAATTTTCTAGTCAGAATTTTATTAAGAAGTGGTTATAACCATATGTATTCTATTTCGATCAGCATGAGAATCGTAAGATTCTCATGACTGATCTATCCCTTGTTTTTCTGAGATGTAACCACTATATATTTCTCAGCCCTTGAGGTCGAAAGGTAAGCGAAGAACAACATTACCTTGGCTCTGTAATTTTTCTCATATTAATACAGATTATCATGTTATTGCTGTTACATGTGTTATTCAAATTAGTTTTTGTTAAGTTCTTTCTCTACCTGCGCCCTGCTAGGGAGGAAGGGCCCTCCTCTTTAGTAGGGATTGCAGTGATTAAGGTAGTTGTGTATATGTGTTTGTATTTTGTTTATGTATCAGTAGAGGTTTTTTTGCTACTGTTCCATTTGTGAATATATCCACTTCAATTTCAATATTTTGTATGTTGTTACACATATGAGATTAGAAATACCAGCTGGATAATTATTGTGTGGCGCGCTAGAACAGATTAATTGAAGTGTGATTACAATCTTGTAGATCATTTTATTTTTACATGAGTGATTTACTTCAAGCATTTACTTCAGCAACAATTTCTTTTATTTGGATTTTCTTCTGGTTGGGTGTATCGGCACAGACAATGCAGCTGTCATTGAAATAAAAGAAGTCCATGGATTGATAATTTATGTGTACTGTTTTAGTCATTTAATAGTGATTAATACATCCCAACACTCTCCCATCCCGATTGACCTCTGTCACCTTCCTTCATTATCCAGTTTAAGGAATACTTAACTGCTCCTTCATCCCAATTGAAAACCACTTCACCATCCAGCCTAAAAGATTTGATTTTTTTCAACTACCTTGCCTTGTGAACACTTCCTTTAGAACTTTATTATGGCGTGTTTGCTTGATACATTAACTCCATAGCCCAATTGAAAAATAGTCAGACATCTATCCATCTAAATCAATAATTCCACCAAAAAATTAAATCAAACCAAATCAAGTTTACATAACTAGCCTAAAATCAACTCAAAACAACAAAGTTAAATCATTAAGAGAGATCCCTCTTTGAGCATTAGGATTGGCTAGATCCTGATCTCAAAAGTAGGTTGATAGTTACCTCTAAAATTTCTTTAAACACACAGACAACCTTTGGAAATTATTGAAGTGATAACATACTCATGACCATACTGGGAAATATCAATCCTCAGTTTAAAATAAACCTTAAAGGAAACACTTTTCCTCATCTTTTCACCTTAAGTTTTATTTAGGGTTGTTAAGAATTGTTCATTAAAAATTAAAATTTTGGTTTCTAAAAGAAGATACTATACCAGGGTTCATCCTGATCCACAACCTTCTATAATTGTTGATGATACTAACAGAATTTTAAGAAAAACCAAAAAAGTAGAAAGTCTAGGGAATACTAGTCAATTAATCAAAGCAAATTCACTTCCTAAAGAATTATCAAGCTTACAAGATATTGAATTCGATTTATCATTTGAACACTCTTTGTTTAGAACCAAATCTGAAAATTCAATCTATGATAGTGTAATAGATGCTAATTTCATTCAATTTCTTGAAGAAAAGAAGGAAAATATACAACTAGACACAGATCAACAAGTTCTAGAGGCTTTTAATAAACTTGATGCTTTAACTGCAACTTTGATTAAGGAAATATATGAATCATATTTTCAACAGTTTATTGAATTAGCTGCTTTATCTGCTTTTACACCTAAGTGTTCTACCATTCCTTCAAAGATTGTAAATTAATATTTATTTAGTACCGCCTCATCTATAATATCCACCACACTTCATTCCACATAATTATTCATCCCCAAGATTCCTCTTCAGCCTAGAGTTTTATTTCCATCTTCTAGTACTCCAAGTACATCTTCTAGTTTTCCAAGCTCATTTGCAAGTACTTCAACCTCATCACCAAGCACCACAAATTTACCTCCTAGCCAAGCTATAATCTTAGCCATGGCAGCCAGATATGCCTCTTTGGTCTTACCAGCTCAATTACATGTCATGCCCCAGGATTACCAAAGTAAAATATTTTAGTTTGATGGTACTGGTCAATATATTGCACAACAACATGTTAATAAAATGACTGATTACTTTGAATTACATGAAATTGATGAAGCTGATGTTCAAATGAGATTGTTTGTCCAAACATTAGCAGGAGATGTAAAGAAATGGTTTATAGCTTTACCTGCCAATCATATAGCTGATTTAGCTGCTTTTCATCAATTATTTATTAATAGATGGGAAAGAAAGAAAAACCCTTTACAAATATTATCTGAATATGAAAACATTAGAATAGATCCTAATGCATCTGTTTAGGATTATTGTACTAGGTTTAATAGCATTTATAATGCAATTCATGCAAATATCAAACCCCCACCATACTTGGCTTTTATCAAATTTCCAAATGGTTTTGATACTGATATGTTTTACCAATTGAGAGAAAGAAACCCTGAAACATTAGAACAAATGCAAAGTAATGCAGTTAGTGTAGAAGCTAACTTGCTAGCTAAAAGAGCTAGAATGAGAAATGAAATAAGAGTTACTGTTAAGGATGAACCATACACATCATATGGTAAGATAGATAGTTTAGCTAAGAGTATGAAAGGAATAATGGATAGATTGGAAAATATGGAAAGAAAACCTCAATGGGATAATCAACAACAAGGTCCTCAAATCATAAATCCGAATTTTTGGAAGAATACCAATACTGGTAAATCAAGAGAAACAACACCTGATTAATTGATTAGACCACATTTCCAAGAAAACTATGCAGAGAGTTCCAAAAAAAATGATGAAGACTGGGACACCTAGATTAACTTAATGGGAATAAATGATGATAATACTATTTTTCTTACCTAAGAAGAACAAGAATTATACATGCTACAGCAATTACACTTAGAATTTGGGGAGTCCTTTGACTATAAACAAGGTTATGAATTTGCTATTAATGAAGTTAACAAATATTATAACCTTAGAAGAAAGAAGAATACAGAAGCCCCTATTAAGAAAATTTTCCAATCTCAGACCAAGAAAAGAGAAGAAGCTCCTGTGTCCAAAATGCTAAAAATTCTCCCTAGAGAAACTCAGAAAAATTCAAGTCCAACTCAGAAAAATTCCAGTCCAAATATTGAAACTAGTCCAAAAATTGTAGACATCATGCCTATTGCTGCTAAAACATAAACTGATACTCAAACACCAACTACTACTAAAACTACAACTACCACTCATATTGTTCCAGACAAGAAAATTGAAAGTAAAACAGTGGAAACACAGACTGAAATACCAATTGCTGATAGAAAAGAAAAGAACACTCAAACTACAATTGGTAAAGAGGAAATCATTCATTTAGGAAAAAATCAAGTCCCATTTAATATCCAAAATGAAATAGCCAAATTTAAAATGATTTATACAAAGAACAAATCACTAAAACACTGAACATAAGTGAAGGAGAAGATACTGTTAACCTCAATGATGACTAACCAGAGTTACTATTTGGTCCTGATGTAAATGGAAAACATCAAGAAGGTGGTGTTCCTCCATTCTACATTAGCCTTAGAATTCATGATAATATCCTACACAATACTATGTTAGATTCAGGAGCATCTCACAATTTAATGCCTAAGGCAATCATGGAAACATTGAATCTAGATATCACCAGACCATACAAAGATCTTTTCTCCTTTGATTCTAGTAAAGTGAAATGTCTTGGACTGATAAAATATTTGTGTATCACTTTATTCCAATACCCAACTAAAAGTATTGTCATGGATATTGTAGTTGTTGATATCCCTCCAAAGTATTGAATGTTATTATCTCGCTCATGGGGAGCAAAATTACAGGGATCACTGCAGTTAGACATGTCCTATGCCACATTTCAGTATTTGGTCAACCCAAAAAGCTTTATAGAGAAACTTTGATGAAATACATGGTAAGTAGTGCAGAAAAACTACAAAATTATCCTATTTATTCTATACACTCTGATATGGATTCTTTCATCTTATCTAATTCAGACACTAGCAAAGATAAAAGCACATCATTACAATAGAAACATAAAGAAATTGACAATGACAATATATTTCATGAATCTATGTGGCACGTAGACTTTGATGGCTTAGTAAAAAGATTAGGAGTAGGAGCAGGAGCAGGAGTATGGATTTATAACTTAGAGAATGATCATTCAAAGGGTCATGCCTTTAAGTTAAACTTTAAATGAACAAATAACATGGTAGAGTATGAGGTATTAATCTTAGGATTGAAAATTGTAAGAAAACTTAGAGCCAAGAGAGTTTCTATCTTGGGAGACTCAGAATTAACCATAAAATGAATTAAAGGAGAGTATCTTGTAAACAATCCTATACTTAGCCAATACAGGGAAACCATTCTAGATCTGATTAATAATTTTCTTGAAACTAACTTTGTTGTTATTCCAAGGAAACAGAACATGCAGGCACACAGTTTGGCTAATTTTGTTAGCACATGCAGATTTCCTTTTCAGACAAATCACCAATACACTAGAGAGGTAAGACATAGGCCTACTATACCAGATAATTTGAAATATTGACAGATTTTTTCACAGGATTCTCAAATCTACAATTTTATGAATGCTGAGGGAGAATTTCAAAATTGTAATATAGATATATTGATTGTACAATAGATTATTCAATAAATAGTGAGTTAGATGTAAATGATGTAAATAAATCTGAACCAAATAGATTTACTAAAGTAGAGATACATAAATTAGAAACAGTTGAAATAAACGAAATAACAAATGATGAATCAAAAATTTTGAACCTTAAAGATAACTTTTTTCCTAAGGGATTAGCCCCATTAGAAGATCTTTTTTATTCCAATGATGTAGCTAGAAAACCAAAAATGAAACCCTTAAAATCAGACATAGAAGAATGTAACATAGGAATAGAAGAAAAACCAAAGCTCATCATATTATCTAAAGCATTACCTCGAGAAGGAAAGCGGAAATACATAAGCTTTTTTAAAGAATTTCAAGATGTATTTGCCTGGAGTTATGAAGAACTCAAGTCTTATGACACTAGCATTATACAACATAAAATGCCCATAAAAGAAAATCAGAATCCCTTTAAACAAAAGCTTAGGAGAATTAATATTGTTCTTATGCCTTTGATAGAAAAAGAAGTTAAAAGGATGTATGAAGCACAAATCATAACACCCATTAGATATTATGATTGGGTCTCAAATTTAGTTCCCACTAGGAAGAAAATAGGTGAAATAAGACTTTGTGTTGATTTACGAAACGTAAATAAAGTGTCACTAAAATATAACTATCCTCTCCCCAAAATGGACCATATTTTACAGAGGGTAGTAGGGTCATCCAGAATTTCATTGCTTGATGGATTTCTAGATACAACCAAATATTAGTCCAACCTGAAGATCAAGAAAAGACAACATTTACCACTCCTTGGGGAACTTTCATGTATTTGAAAATTCCCTTTGGATTGATGAATCTAGGAGCTACATTCCAAAGAGATATAGACATATATTTTTCCAAGGAAATTCATGACTTTCTAGTCATTGATCTAGATGATATAAAAGTATTTTCCAAAATAAAAAATGAACATCTAGATCATTTGAGAAGAGTTTTCATTAAATGCAGAAAATTTGGTATTTCCTTGAATCCCAAAAAGACATTCTTTGGGTTAGAAGAAGGTAAACTCCTAGGACACATAATTTCAAAAGAGGGAATTAGAATAGACCCAAGATAGAGGCAATCTTAAACATAAGTGTTCCTAGAAACATCAAGCAATTACAGGCATTCTTAGGTAAAATAAAATTTCTTAGAAGATTCATTTCTAATTTAGTAGAACTAATCAGAGAATTGAATAACATGTTGAAAAAGGATTTAGCACTTAAGTGGACAGTAGAAGCTAAACAGTATTTTGAAGGAATTAAACAAGCTCTTACTAAAACACATGTCCTTATAAGTCTTGATTTCAAAAAATATTTTATAATTTTTTCTTTTGCTTCAAAACATACCATTGCAGCAGTCTTGTTGCAAAAGAATGATGAGGGTTATGAACAACCCATTTATTTTGAGTCAACAAATCCTTAAGAGATGCAACACTAAAGTACAACATTATGAAAAAACAAGTACTTGCTTTAGTGAAGGCTATTAAATATTTCAGAGTGTACATCGTATACTCACGCATAATTGCATATGTTCCAAATTCAGTAGTAAAGGACATCCTAACTCAGAATGGGCCTGATGGAAAAAGAGACAAATGGATTGCCACTATATTGGAATATGACATTGAAATAAAGGCTACAAAATTGATTAAAGGCCAAGGTTTAGCCAAAATCATGGCTGAATTGAACTGTCAAGCCTTATATATAAATTTCATTGCAGCAATAGATGATCAAGAAGAGATGAAGACTCCATAGATCATTGAAGCTTTTTTAGATTCACCCTAGTATGCAGATATCATATTTGTTTTACTCAACCTACAAGCTCCTGTTGGTTTATCTAGAACTAAAGGGAGATTCTTAAAATTAAAATCAATAAAATATTGTATCATAGATAATGCTTTATTTTGGAAAGATCATGGTGGCATTCTATTAAAATTTTTATTGAAAGATGAAGCTGATAAAGTTATGCAAGAATTTCATGCAGGTGACTGTGGAGGACACCTTTACTAGAAAACAATTGTTGATAAAATTTTGAGGGTGGGTTTTTACTAGCCCACTCTTTTTACAGATGTTAGAAAGTATGTGACCTCCTCTCACAAATGCCAGATATTTGAAGGGAAGAAAAAAATTTTACCTTTACCCCTCAAACCTATCTCAACAAAAATGTCATTTCAGCAATGGGGCCTAGACTTCATTGGTGAAATTTACCCACCCTCCTTTGCCCAGCATAAATGGATTTTGATAGCCACTGATTACTTTACCAAGTGGATAGAATCCATTCCTTCTAGACGAGCCATTGATTCTGTCATTATCTCATTTCTTGAAAACAATATCCTTTCTAGATTTGGATGCCCACAAAATCTCATTACTGATAATGCAGCCACTTTAAAATCCAAGAAAATTATTGAATTTTGTAACAAATACCATATAAACATTGGCCATTTCACTGCCTATTACCCTCAAGGTAATGGACTTGCAGAATCCTCAAACAAAATCCTAGTTAATATCATAAAAAAACTGTTAGAAGATAACAAAAAGACCTGGAATAAAAGTTTGGCTAATGCCTTATGGGAAGACAGACTAACTACAAAGAAATCCATTGGTACATATCCCTATCAACTAGTATATGGGATGGATGTTATTTTTCCATCCTCTTTAGGAGTGCCTATGAGGAAAATGATCCAAGAGCTGCAAGTAGAACCAAATGATATCCAAAGGAGGATAAACCAGACAATACATTTGCAGCAAAATAGGGAAGAAGTTTATGTCAAATCACAAGTTATCCAAGACAAAATAAAAAATATTTTTCATAAGAAAACCAAAGAAGATGATTTTTACATAGGTGATAAAGTGCTCAAATGGGATTCTAGACGAGAAGTCAAAGGGAAACATTGTAAATTTGACTTTATTTGGAAAGGCCCATACATCATTTATGGTTACAGAGGTAATAATGCATTTTTCTTGAAGGAGTTCGATGGAGTAGGTCTACCAGGTGGACCAGTCAATGGTAGGATACTGAAGCACTACTTTTCTCCAGATTAACCATTAGTTCATTTTTTTTACTTTGTTCATTGTGAATACCATTTCAAAGCTTATATTGGATTGGATGACTATCTTTTGAAGTTGAAGCCCGAAGAAAAGGCCCTAAGCTTTGGAAGGTATAACATCATATGATTGAAATAAAAGAGAGTTCAGAAAGTAGTTTCAAGGCCGACAAATTCAAAGTTCCTAGGCCACTGATCTTACAGTTCTTGACATCTCACCAGGAGATGCCATCCCCAAGTGGAGCCACTGTTAGGGTCCTATAATAATAGGGATCATAATTTTGAATTGACTATGTTAAAATTCTTGTAATATTGTACATATTTTTCTTTCTGAAAATGTTTTCCCATATTAAAAAATGCAAAGAGGGTAAGTCCTAAAATAAAAATCAAAGGACTAAGAGAAAAAGATCAAAAGATAAGATAAAGTATGAACCCCACAAAAAAGAGATAAAAATAGATTCTGAAAGTGATGCATATTCAAATGCCACTACTTTTAATATTTGCAAATAAAAAATTGTGCGCAACTTTTCCAAAATGCCATAATCCATGATGATCAAATAGTTTAATATTGATTCATTCATGCTTTAAATTTCATGTCAAAATAGTTAGTGAATAAATATCTAGCCAAACCATCTAATCTTGGCAGATCAGTAGTTAGGTAGAGAAATAAAAATGAGCTTATCAGTTTAATCTGAGCCATTGGAAGTTATAAGGTTAGAATTAGGTTAGTTTTCTTATCAAAGAAAAGTAAAAGGGTCAGCAAGCTCATATGCACCCAATAAATGAAGTAAAAAATGTTAGGGTAAATGATGGGTAGGTAGATTACTTTCACAAGTCATGGAAAGCATCAATTGGTCATTTCGTATCACTAATATCCCCCAAAATCCCCTTCTCCTTGCTTAAAATCCCATTGCCACTCTTAGAAGGATTTTTCCCTTGTAAAAAGTACCTTTCCTTTTGAAAATATCCCTTTCCCTTCATTTTTAACCTTTTCCCCTTATTCCGCCTCTGTTCCCTTCCTAAAATCCTTTTCCCTAGTTAAAATACATTTTTCCTTTGAAAAAAGTAACTCACCCTTTACTAACCCCCTTTTCAATTAAAACATGTAAAAACCCACTTTGCATAGTTTTAAAAATATTAAAGTAATGTCAGGCTCCATTGTAAATCCCTCCCCGATATCCTTTGACTCGTATTCCTAATACCTTATTAACATCCTACATTCATATTCACTGACACACATTATTATATTAAATCTCTATTTTATTATATTATCCCATATCATATTAACCCCTGTTTAAATATATATATTTACTCCCGCTTTATACATTTTATTAACCCCCATTCTATGCTAACCTTTTTATTTAATATGATTTCCCGACCCGGCTTTGATATAAACCCAGGTCCCGCTTTACGTAAACCCATCACATATATACCATGTTAAACCCATTTCATGTAATCCTTAACCACTACATATTAACACCTTCACATTTATAATATTCCCCAGTCCCACTTATCAAACACCCCAACTCATCCTCAACACCTGTCAACTGTCCGATTGGCGGTACCCTGATCTAACCATTCCCAAATAATTTTGCAACCTCAATTGTCTGACATTTAAAAACAATCAGAGGTGCGAAATGGGTGGTTTCGCACCCCTGCTCCCCTACCACGTGTCAGTCACTCATTTTATCACATCCTCCATTTCGAAACTGTTAGGGTCCTATAATAATAGGGTTCATAAAAGTTTGAATTGACTTTGATAATTCTTGTAAATTTGTACATAGCTTGCTTTCTGCAAGTTATTTTCCCATATTTTGAAAAAATAAAAAAATAATAAAAAATCAAAAAGAGGGTAAAAAGTCCTAAAAGAAAGATCAAAGGACTTCGAAAAATATAAACCCCAAAATAAAAGAAAAATAAGACCTGAAAGTGAATAAGTCCAAATGCCACTTGTTAGTGTGAATCCTTTGTTGAAGTGTATGAAAAAGGACCACTTTAGCTACGCATAACTAATAGCCCTAACAACAAAAGTGGCTGCCAATATCTTCAGATCTGCGGTTAGTAGAACAAGAAAAGAGCTGCAAACAACCAGATCTATCTATGGAAAGACATTAAGCAGTAAAAAATAAGGGTTTTCTCCATGCACCAATAGACAAGACAAGAATGATTTTTGAAAGAATTTTTTGTATTAATGGGGCACCTGGGAGGAAAACCAGAAGGAGTATCCAATTCCCCTCAGTGGGATGGGTTCTTGGAAGTCCTCAGCACTTCAGATCTAAGATTTCTCTCTCTAGTTGATGTAGAAAACCCAATGCAAAGAGTAGAGCTCAATGGGAGCAAAATGATGGAGATATGAGACCAAGTGTATAGATCCAGAGTGATCTAATAGGCAACAAAAGGTGAAGAATGATGGGAAAAACCCTCCTATTTATAACAAAATATTGGGTCATTCTAGATCTTGGTGCATGGGTTAACCAAATCTAGATCCATTTTTTATGGAATATTTTATTATATTTGTTGGAGGGAAAAGGTATTTGACTTGGGTCAAATCCCTTAATTTGTCAAAAATAAATAAACAATTGATTTATTTATCTTTTTAAGGAAGTGGTTAGAAGATAATCAAATAAATAATGATTTATTTAATTATTTAAGGAAGTGGTTGAAAGATAATTAAATAAATAGTGATTTATTTAATTATTTATGGGTGATTTGGTCATATTTAACAAGGAATATCATCTAAATAAGGTTTAAATGATTATTCATAGAAAATAATAAGATAAATAAAGGTTTATCTAATTAATTTCTTTGATTTTGGGTTAAACATGACTGGGAATAATAATTAAATTATGGTTTAATTAATTCTTCCATGAGGAAAATCAAACAAATATGGGTTTGTTTAATTTTCCTTTTGGGGTTTCCTGTTTTAACATAGTGAAAGCAGTTTTACTTAGGGTAAAACTGGTCTTACATGGTGTACTTGGGTCCATCTAATGATAAGAGGTTAGATGAGCAAAAAATGGTGTAACAGATTGCCCCCCAGCGTGCGAGTGTCAGGAGCAAATCGTATGACCGAAGTACGTTGTAAGAACACGATCACTAGACAATAAAAGGGATGTCAGAGAGAGAAATGTGAGGTAGATAGTGTGCTGAAGGACTAGACCCTGAGGAGACGAGACTCGCAGGTGCAACAAGTCTCTTTTTATGAGAGGGTACCTATGCTGAAGGCGGCGGGGGAGGCATACCTATGCCCGCCGAGACAAAGTACAAAAGAATAGTGTGTCCAGTAAACAAGGGACCGAACCATAAAGTACAGCTGGCATAATCATGAGCCAGATAAAAATACAATGAGGAATCCCACATACATGCTGTGCCTGGGATAACAACCAGGACTTGTACAATAATATCTGAGTACATGAGATACAAATACAACCCAAATGCCCCCTGTAAATGGGGAAGGGCTCATAAAATCTGACTGATACATGCAAATCGAAGAGGCACTGCAAGTGGCTATGGCCAACATCATCAAATATCTGGAGCTGCATCAAAGGCTGCAAAGAAGAGGTCATCCGGGCATGTGGGGGGCTACCTGCAGGGCCACCCCCTCATGAGGGTTGAAACATCTCACACACACCCGGGAATCATCAAGAGCTGCTGCTGGATCACTGGACCATCAAGTATATGAATCTCGATTGTGCTGAAGGAGCTGGAGAAACAATCAAGCCAAAGGGAAAGGAGATATCCCTTTTCCTGATCCGAGGCACTGAACAAGAGTGGAAGCTGGGACCAAGGTACACCACCCTCTAGACCTGGCTTCTAGAATGAATGAGCTGATGTCGACAGAAGGAGGTCCGCCACAGTTGAGGCAATGAGAGACCCTCAACTAAGGCACGAGAGAAAAGAGTAGAGCGACGGACAGACTGACACTAATGATGATAGTGAAGTGGAAAGGACTGAGTAGCTAATGGATGACTTCCCTTGCTAGAGTATAAAGGGCATGAATGACATGGCAGCGACTGACACAACATCATCAGGGATGGGGGACAGTGGAACTGAAGGTCATAACGTGCGACACAAGAGAGAGACCAAGCAGTGACGGATGGAGGGCTATAGCGGGGTACAAAGGGACTCGATATAGACTCCATGGAGGGAATGATGACTCAACTTGGATACTCTAAACAAGGGCGACTCGATGGTGCTACCACATAGTAAAGGCCCCAATGGGGGTCCGTGGAAACATGAGTACGTGATGGGAACTCATGACGAAAATCAACACGAACGAAGACAAGTAAGGAGGCAAGATGGTGTCCCAAGTACAAGTGTCGTAATTGAGGAAATTCGATTTTAAGGAGAGGTGAAGTGACCCTTCTTGGACAAAATGTGTCCTGGTGAAGTATCAGATCACAAACAACTAACAGATATCCATTTGAGAGTTCGGTGAGAGCTTTCCAACGGTGTAGATGGTTCGTCAAACAAGGCTACGGTGTGGTCGCGGCAGTCGAAAGAAGAAACAGGGGTTCTCTTTTAATAAGGCAGTTTTCCCTCCAAAATCACTCATTTGCTATTGTTGCTGTGGTGAATGTGGAGAGGAGAGAAGGCCCTAAATCTTGCAGCGAACGTAGCGGACAAACCGACCTTTGGAATCGCGATCCGTCAGTTACAGGTAAGAGGTCTAACCTTTCTCTTGCATTTTGATGGATTACATTTTCATTTTAAGGCCCAGAATCCCAGAAACAACCCCTCCTTCATCTCTACGGCCGGGTCGCACTTTTTGGGGCAAAAAGTGTGACCTAGGATGCAGGTATCAGGGCAAAAAGTGCGACCTGGTCCAGAAAAGAGCAGAAAACTGCGACCTGGGAGATGAGGGGGTTTTGGTGCTATTTTATGGCTGGAAGTTGGGTTTTGGTGTTTGGTTATGGTTTTCCCGATCTGTACGCTGACAAAAATGATGTGTTTGTGCAGGTATGGCAGAGTTACGGGTCAACTGGAGGGAGAGAGATCTGGGGACACTTCGGACAGAGATCCAGGCGGATCAGGGCGTCCGCCGTGTATTGGCCAGATTTGGGGTTCTCAAGTTTTTGGAGAACCCATTGATGAGAGCAGGGGAGCCGTTACTGGCCCGGATTATCAGTTATTGGGATCCAGATCAGGAGATCTTTGTGGTGCAGGGGCACAGGATCGAACTGACGGTCTAGGATGTGTACTTCCTGACCGGTCTCCCACCACTGGGGATGGTGGGAAACACTCAGCCAGTGTTGCCGCGGGGGCGACATATCATGGAGTTCGTGGAACGTCATTGTCGACCGGGTCTCCAAGTCAAGGGGACTCGAATACCGATCGGGGATCTAGAGAGGCTAGAAACCCGTGCAGTGGCCGCAGCTGTGCTGCGAATCCTGGGCAACCAGGCGTTCCATCACATCACTGGGGGGCAGATGATGATAGTGGAAAGTGTGTTGGGTGGGACCTACTATGGGTGGGCCCAAATGATGTTGGTGTCGCTAAAGCGACAGTTGTCACTATGCAGGCGGTAGGTGAACCATGACTACTCATATGGGACTTTGTTGTGCACCTTCTTCTTTGAGAAGATCCTGACCTTGAGGCCTCGTGTACAGCTTCCAGATGGGGGCCCGAGAGAGCCCAAGATGCGCCGTTGGGGACGGCTACTGTGTAGAGGAGGAGGAGGGGCGGTCGGGCGAGTGTTTCGACCAGAGTTTTTTTCCCATTGGGATCAGATGCCATTGTACATAGACGACTATCCCTATAGTGCGATGAGCTACTGTGGAGATCCGGATCTGCCACTTCCGCCTGGTCGAGTCTGGGGGCCCGATGGTAAGTGACAGATTGCTATTCTTGTGTTGGCATGTTAAAGTTTTTGAATAGTAATTGATGGTACTGATTCATGTACTTTTGGTATGCAGATATAGCACCGGTAAAACCGGCCGGATATATGGGACGACCGGCAGCGTCTGGAGCTACAGGTCCAAGTGGGTCGAGAGCGGCGCAAAATGAGGATGCAGCCGCCCTGCTGGAGGACATCCGTCGTAGATGCGAAAGGTTGTTGACCGGAGTATCGGAGCGCGGGTGGCAGGACTTAGACGACCAGTTCATAGAGCCATGTGTTGGTCTACCCTCGGAGTGGCGAGGTGTCATGTGGCGCATGGCGATGGCCGGTCAGGCTATGCGCGATCTACATGCTGCAGGGGCAGAGCCATTGGCCCGGGATCCTCCAGATAGTGATTAGGGGTGGGGCATGTGGTGCCCCTTATGATGTATGTAGGGGCAGGTGGTGCCCCCAGTTTTGGGTTTTTTGTAACATGCTATGGGCATGTCATATGTATCAGAGTAGATGGACTCTAAACACATTTTTTGCAACACATATTATGGATATGCATCGTTTGTTGAAAGTTATGAATGTTATTGTCTTGTATGAAATGTGTGTGATAAATGCCAATCTAGAACATGGTTTGCAATAATATCTACATAGTGATTCTGATCTCGAGGTACATGGTTGAAAGTTATGGTTTCAAATGCACGTATCAAGATTTTCACTCGTAAATAGCGTCTAAACAGCACAGGGTTATGCACACGATAAATACCATTTAGTTGCATTACAAGAAGTAGGGAATCCAAACGAACATGCAGATGGAGGATGCGATGAAAAAGGGCATCGGCTAAGAGACCACGCATTGCATCATATTCGGCCTGATTGTTGGTGGCAGAACCAATGCATACCCCGTTAGAAAGAACAAGGGAATGAAAGGGGGTGAAGATGGCCCAACCTGCCGAGGCTAGATTCTCGGAGTAACGACTTGCACCATCGGCGTAACCGATAAAGGGTGTGGACGGGGGGTCTTGCGGAATGGTGTGACAAGACAACAAATGAGAGGAGGAGAGGCAATGACAGTAGCGTGAGTGCACGGAAGTCATCGGGCGGCAAACGCAGGAGGGAGTGCAAGGAGCAGGATGATCATGACTCATATAGGGTGGTATATGAGGGCTATCGGAAGTATGGTGAGGAATCGGGCTGCGGAGGTCAACAGAGACATGGGTGGAGTGATCTCGTGTATGGGTAGGAAAGGGGTGGTCAAGGGACACAACAGGGGAGGATGCAGATGGGCTAGGCTCCGAGTGTCTTGCAAAGGAGGATAGGTAAAGAATGGTGACAGTAGACTCCATCATCTGAACATCAGGGGGGGGAATGTCGATGGGAGCGGGGGGATCCTCAGGCTGGCCTGAAGCGTACTGCGCGAGGATGGGAGAGGCGGATTGATTTTGTTCAACCTCATACTCTCGAATTACCTCTAAAGAGGCGTGGTAATGCGTCAGGTGAGGATAATGGTGGGAGTAATGGCCATGAACGCCGCACAAAGCACAGGGCTTGTTGGTGCGGAGAGTCTTGGGGTTCTTGGTTACAGACGGAGAAGGAATGGAGGCTTCAGGGACCGTAGACTCGGGGAACGCGACTTTAACCATGGGCTGAATACGGGGCAACTCGGGACAAGCATGGGTGGCATGACCGGTGACATCACATAAGGCACAAGGCTTTGCTGGCGGAGGAGGAGCTGGGTCAGTCGTGGTGGTCTTGTCTTTAGTTGCCCCCTTGCAAGCTTTGCCTTTCTTCCCAGGAGCCGTCACGACAGGAGAAGGGTCCTGTGGAGGTGCTGGGGGCACAGTGGCAACGGAGGAAGCGAGGGGGACTGGTTGAACCGGTGTCAAAGCCATGTAAGGTTTGGGGTGACTAGGAGGGGTGGCGGCTGGGGGATCAAGGTACCAGACCGGAATGCCCAAGGTCAAGTTAGGGAGAGAGAGGGTGGCCATGACGAGGACAGAATATACTCTGGGAGGGGGAGCTAGGAAAGGGATTTGTCCAGCAGGGTAATGACCAGGAGGGACAGCCTCAAGGTGGTTAAGGCTAGGAGGAACCGAGCCAGGAGGATAAAGGGGTTCAGGGATACCAGCTGTAGGGGTAGGGCCAGAAGGAGGAGGTCCGGCTAGCTGAGATGAATGGCTAGGAGTGGGTTGCGAAGGGCGAGGGGGAGGTGGCTGACTTGCTGAGGCAGGCCGCTTACGGGAAGCCTCGGTCGCTTGCATCATGCAAACATTCGATAATCTGGGATCAGTGACAGGAGGATGGGGGAGATGAGGAAAAGTTCCAAGCAGGGAGGAATCTTTGTAGACGCCGGGGGAGACACTGGTCAAGGAATCGATGGTTTGCTTGTTGGCTACAGAAGAGATGGTCGTCTCGGAGGAGGTCTGAGACGGCGGCTCATGATAAGATAGCTGGTCAATGGTGACTATCTTTCCATTGTGTGGGAAAGACATCTTGCGGAAAACCGCGGATGGGACAGCAGACATGGCATAGGTGTAGCTTCGCCCCAATAGAATGTTGTAGTCTAGAGGGGCATCAATGACTTCGACATCAACGCAAACGGTCTTACCGGCGAGGGTGATGGGACAGTTATGAAACAGGCCAATGGGTTGGGAGGCATGACCGTCCCACGCTCGAAGGGTGATCGTGGAAGGGGCTGTTGGGGTTCCCATGTTTTGGCCAGGTTGACAGAGACCAAAAGATGAGACAACATAGAACCACTTTCAGACCTTAGGATCTAGCCCTCCTAGGTCCAGAGAGGGATCTCTCTATGATTATCAAAGGATATATGTCTGTAAGGTTCTCAATTATGATTTTAGGCTAGTTATAGGCTCAAGGTCGTTTGTTTGATTATTTGAGTTTGGTTGTTGAGAATCAGGAAGGAAGGTTTCATCATAAGACAAGGATAGAGACTTCAAGGAGGGTGGCTTTTCAGGGGAAAGGCATTCCTTGAAGACTCAACAATGAATTAGCCCCCTATTTGCTTGTCAAAAATTTCATAGGGGGGCTAACAGGGCCAGCTCAGGGGATCCGAGTTGCTTCCAAACCGAAGCAGACATCACGCAGGTGGATGCCCCCTCATCAATTATGCACCGGGACACGTTGGCATTCCGGATCTTGACTGGGATTTGGAAGGCGACCGAAGGGGGAAGGGGAGGATGGTCCGATTGAGTGGTGTCGAAAACAATCATTTGGTCATCAGCAGGATCTACAACACCCACGGCAGATAGCAGAGCCTTCTTTTGGGAAGGGCATGACTGGAGGAGTTCCAGTGTGGAAATGGCAGCAGGAGATTGCGCCAAATCATCTACTATGCTATACGAATGAGCAGCTCGACCAGAAGCAGCATTTCGGCATAATGGTCCCTTAGGAATGTTGGTATGGACCTCAACTTTGGGTTGGGGGATGTGCAAGGGGCCATTGGATGTCGAAAGAGGCTCTGTAGAACCTGAAGAGGGAGGTTCGGGGGCAGACTAAGCAGGAGGCTTGGGGTACTAACGAGACCGAGTTTGAAGGTGAAGGTCGACTGTCGGGGAAGGATCGGAGTGCATCATAAGGATCTGGTAATCGGAGGAACCAGAAAGAGAAGGTGGAGTGATGGCTTGGCTGTTAGGCGGTTGGGTAGACACGAATCCTTGCTGAGGGAAAGGATCGGTAAACACAGCTGGTTGAGTGGTGGCCACATTAGGAGGAGCATGAGGGGAGGCGTGTTGTCTGCGCAATGTGGCTTGAGACTCCCACATCTGCCGCATCTGGGGTAAGAGGGGACAATCGTGGGTGTAATGGCCATAAACACCGCAACACGAATAGGGCTTGTTTGTGCGAAGCGGCCTGTCCGGCTTGAGCTGAGTGCCCTGTTGCTGGTTGGTAGTGTTAGGGTCCACACCAGAATTGGGTCCACGGGTACCAGGGGTAGATTGGTTCGGATTGCCTCTCCGCCTTCTTTGAGAGGAAGGAGGATTAGTTGCGCCCTGCTGTGCAAATACTTACCCTAGAGGGGGCTGTAAGTGTTGTTGCGGGGGTGGAGGAGGCTAGGAAGATGGAAGCGCATATGCTGGAGGAGCTAGCGCACCAGGCTGCGGATAAAGGTAAGGGTTAGGTTGGGCAAAATTGAGGTAAGCAGGAGGTTGGGCAAAAGAAGGAGGCATGCCGTATCCTGGATACATGCCGCCGGGAGGGGGAAGAGTGCTAGAGGTGTTGGCCCCTCCCTGAGGGAGACCATAGCCCACAAGAGGTTGAGCATACGGATGGGAAAGGTTTCCAACGATACCGTCGGTGGAATGAGACGCCCCCGGGGCGTTAGCGCCGCTGGGCCTGGGGAGGTCAGGAAGGACGGTATAAACATAACCAGATTGAGCTTAGATTAGGTCATATTTCAAGGCTATTTGGAGGGCGGCTTCTTCAGTTTGAGGAAAGTGAGAGGCGACATCTTTGCAGATGGGAGCGGGAAGGGTGCGAAGGAACCAGTCCATGTAAACCCGATCTTCGAAGGGAGGGGCTCGACATAAGCTTCGTCTTCTTCGCCATTCCTGAACATGGGCGGAAAGGCGTGTTGAAGAAGATTTCTTGAAGGAAGTCAAGAGCTCCGTGCCAGTATCGTATCGGAGAGGGAGTTGGAAATACGACAAAAAGGCTTGGGCAAGAGTCTCAAAGGTGGTATGGGTAGAGGTGGCTTGTTCGACATACCATTTAGAAGCTTCGCCGGTAAGCGTGCGTTGGAAAAAATGAAGACGGATGGAGTCATTGGTAATGGAATTGGAGGAACACCACATGTGGAAAGATCGAACGTGATTGGTTGGATCTTCTCCATTAAGGCCCTCAAACTTAGGGATGTCGGAGGGGAGCTTGGTTGGCATAGCAGGCCAATTAGCATTGCGGTGAATGGGGTCATTGATCAACTGATGGAAATCGGGGAGGCTGAGGCCTGCAATGTACGGCAGCACAGGGGTGGCCGGGGTAGTTCCTGTGGCGGTTCCGCTAGTAGTAGGGCCGACATTAGGGCCGGGAGAACCGCTAGCGTTAGGCCCTGGACCAGACATAGTGAAGGTGACAGGGGGAGAACCTGGAGGAGAAGGAGGACCCGATGAATCAGGAGAGGAGTCGGAGTGCGGACTCGAAGGTGGACTGGCTCGACGACGGTGGTGCGGAGCAGGTCGATCAACCGAAAACTGAGGGTGAATGCCAAGAAGTCTCCGGGAAAGGCGCCTTGGGGGCGCAATGATGACAGGAAGAAGGAAACCGACAAGGGCAGAAAGGGACAGAATCAAGTAATGTCAAGGGCAGATAAGGTGCAGTGACAATTGATTTTAGAGTCTTTGCCAGGGGGTGTTAACCAGGCGCTTCTTCACTTAGGGTCAGTGTGTGATGTGCGTTAATTTTAATTTTTAAACCCTTTTCGTTTTGAGAGTAAGAAAAAGTGTGCTGTGTAACTAAAAAGAAATTTACAGAGAACAATAGAGATTGCTGAAATAACAGAACATTTAATAGCTAACTATGCATCGATCTAACCCAAAAAGGTGGGTCTCTCAAAACTACTCTAAAAGAGGGCAAAAATCTATTCGAAACACACATAAAAAGAGGCCAATAGATCTAGGGTTAGAAGGGACAGGGATCTAGAGGATAAAACTGCTGGAAAGTGGTGCAGATCACAACCAAGAGATAGAGGCAAGGTGGCTAGAAAAAGGGAAGTAATCAGCAAAAAGTGGAGGGGGCAAGGAGGAGGCCCTAAAAAGAGGTCCAAACAAACAGACAAGAGGTGATTTGAAAGGAAGAAAGGCTAATTACAATGGATCTGAAAGGGAGGTAACAGATCTGGAAAAAGGGAGGTTGAAGCTCTGAAAAACCGACGGCTGAAACAGCTAAAACTCTTCCACAAAAAGTGGAGGGTACTAAAGCCCTAGGGGGCTAGGTTCCCACTTAGATGAGTAAAAAAAGATTAGAACTTGGTCAAGGCGGGCTGAGACATAGGTTGGAAGACCCTGACAGAAGCTACAGCAAAACCCAGAAAAATTGTAGAAAAATCACTGAAAAACTGGCAGGTCGCAGATTCTGACCTGTTTTCAGTGTAGGTCGCAGAAAAGGGGCAGAAAAGTGCGACCTGGAGGTCCAGGTCACAGTTTATGGGCCAAAAAGTGCAACCCCCTGTTCCGGTTGTCTCGGCGGCAGATTTTCAGAAAATTCGTCGTCTCAGTTGCGGCTGGTGTCGCTTACCTGCGCAATAGGGCCCGAAACACACGGAAGTTAGAAATTTTGATGTTTTAGGTTTTTATGTGATAAAAAAAACATGAAAATAGGAGAAATAAACAGCTGAAAAGAAACCCTAGGTTCTGAAGTAGCTGGATATGCAGGAATAGGAAAAACGACAGCGGTCGTAATTTAAAACCCGTGTGGAGTCGCCATTTGTTAGTGTGAATCCTTTGTCGAAGTGTACGAAAAAGGACCACTTTAGCGACGCATAAATAATAGCCCTAACAACAAAAGTGGCTGCCAATATCTTCAGAACTGCGGTTAGTAGAACAAGAAAAGAGCTGCAAACAACCAGATCTATCTATGGAATGACATTAAGCAGTAAAAAATAAGGGTTTGCTCCATGCACCAATAGACAAGACAAGAATGATTTTTGAAAGAATTTTTTGTATTAATGGGGCACCTGGGAGGAAATCCAGAAGGAGTATCCAATTCCCCTCAGTGGGATGGGTTCTTGGAAGTCCTCAGCACTTCAGATCTAAGATTTCTCTCTCTAGTTGATGTAGAAAACCCAATGCAAAGAGTAGAGCTCAATGGGAGAAAAATGATGGAGATATGAGACCAAGTGTATAGATTCAGAGTGATCTAATAGGCAAAAAAAGGTGAAGAATGATGGGAAAAACCCTCCTATTTATAACAAAATATTTGGTCATTCTAGATCTTGGTGCATGGGTTAACCAAATCTAGATCCATTTTTTATGGAATATTTTATTATATTTGTTGGAGGGAAAAGGTATTTGACTTGGGTCAAATCCCTTAATTTGTCAAAAATAAATAAACAAATGATTTATTTATCTTTTTAAGGAAGTGGTTAGAAGATAATCAAATAAATAATTATTTATTTAATTATTTAAGAAAGTGGTTGAAAGATAATTAAATAAATAGTGATTTATTTAATTATTTGTGGGTGATTTGGTCATATTTAACAAGGAACATCATCTAAATAAGGTTTAAATGATATTCCTAGAAAATAATAAGATAAATAAAGGTTTATATAATTAATTTCTTTGATTTTGGGTTAAACCTGACTGGGAATAATAATTAAATTATGGTTTAATTAATTATTCCATGAGGAAAATCAAACAAATATGGGTTTGTTTAATTTTCCTTTTGGGGTTTCCTGTTTTAACATAGTGAAAGCAGTTTTACTTAGGGTAAAACTGGTCTTACATGGTGTACTTGGGTCCATCTAATGATAGGAGGTTAGATGACCAAAAAATGGTGTAACACCACTACTTTTACTTTTACTGCAAGAATAATGATTATGTGCAGTGCCAATAAATGCCATAATCCATGATCAGTTAAACAGTTTAATCTTAACTTTTCATGCTTTCAATTTCATGTTTTATATAGAGAATAAACATTTTTCAAACAGTTTAAACTTGACAAATCAGTAGATAGGTAGAGAATCATGAGGAGCTCAACATTTTAATCTGAGCCCTTGGATGAAATAAGGTAGACTTAGATAGTTTTATGCTTTGAAAGAAAATTGTTTTAAGGTTACAAGCCTAAATGCACCTGCAAAATGAAGAGAAAATGTTAGAAATAAAGTTGGGTAGGTAGAAAGCAGTGGAGTAATCATGTAAATAATACATCATTGGGAAAAATCACTAATTTCCCCTCCCCCATGAGCATTCAGTGTTCTAAGCTACCAGTCAAATAGGCTCGGAGCATTTCTTTGACTTTTGTTGGGATCGAACCCAAGGCTTTATGACTGGTTAGTCAAAAATATTGAGTTCTTATGCTAAATCCTCATTTATCATCATTTACCCTTCATTCATGTATTAAAACCCCTTTTTCCTAAGTAAAAACACATTTTTATTTAGTAAAATTGTAACTCTAGAATAATTAACTTCTTCCCTTCATAAGCATTCATAAAAACCCACAAAATTACATTTATCCTAAGTATTGGTGAATGAAATATAAAGATGAGCAATACTTAATTTTATATATGATACTTAGAGATAATATGTATTCTGTTTTACATTTCAGTCCCCTCTCATATTAAATTTTAACATATTTTATTAAATCCCTAAGAAATACCCTTTCCTAGTTATTAATTCCCTTATATTCAATAAACCCCAAAAACCCACTATTATAATATTTAAGACCAAAGTCTATTATCCATGTGCGCAAATGAAAAATCCCAAGTTATAAAGCCCTTTGATCTAAACTATATTTATTTTTTTTACCCCACCCCTATAGTTTAAAAACCATTCAAAATGGTTAAAAAACTATATAATATAACATACCATTACGCACATATACGAAACATTTTTTATCAAATGTTGCAAACCCAACCCGCCATATATATACCAATGGATAAGGCTTAAAAAACCTTGTTTAAAAGTGCCTTTGCAATAACATTTTATTCCGTCGTTGTGTATAAATAAACCATTACATATATGCTTTATACCTTTCTACTCCTCGATTATATTATAAAGGTTTAATCATACTTTAACCCTTCCATTGCATATAACTAATCCTGGTCCCACCTTTCCACTCCAATACAACTCTCTAAACAATCCCCATCGTTCGCATTCATTTCTCAGATCTGATGGTTAAGGGTTGATATCGCATAGATTAGATGCACGACTGCTCCAATGCAAAAGCCATGTGAAATTGGTGGTTTCCCATCGACCCTTCCCCTCCATGTTGCCTCTCATCATTGGATCATGTGGGTTTTGATTAAAATCATTTACCACTTAAAACCCATGTGATAAACCGTTGGTTTTCAAAACCTTTGTAATTCAAAACTGCCTCCCGCCAGATTAGACCTGCATTCAATGCAGATTCATACGTTTTAATAAAACCTTGGCAAAATGCGTTAATTCACTTCTTTTGCGCGTTTAACCATTGTTTCACTTCCCCTGACTGTGTAAACCTGTGAAAGCCCCTGATACCTATTTTTATGCCTAGAACCTCCAAATTCACCAAAGAAACCTGTAAAAAATGATGAGGAGCTGCACTTGCTCTAGTTCAACCGATGAAAGCCATCAATTTGACCAGAGACTGAAGAAACCCTGTTAAAACCGATACCTAGTCAAAACGGGTATTCTTCTGAGATTCAAACCTGTAATTAAATTGATAAAACATTGTAAAAGAAAGCAGAATCATTTCAAATTCAGGAAATAAATAAATTAAATTGCCCAAAAAGTCCCAGAAATAGGCCAAACTCTGGCAAAATTTTCCCAGGAACCCTAGTTTTCTGTTGCGCGGTATTTTCAAAGAAAATTATCATTTCTTCATAGATTAATGATCAATTTCAATCTCTAAAGGCCAAAAATCCTCTGCAGGTGCCCTATATCTTTTTAAAATCCTTTTTCAACAGAGTTTTAGCCCATTTTTCAGTCAAAAAACTCAGAAAACCCCTGTTTTCTGTTTTAGACCATTTTTTTGCCCGAGAAATTCATTTGAGAGACCTAATTGAGCATAAAATCCAAAATGACAATCTATTTTTCTAAAATTTCCCAATCAAACCTTTGTGATAGTAAAATTTCCTCTGCAAACAGTTTAAACTTGCCGAAGCCAATCAAAACGCCTAAAAAATAGAGTGTAAACAAGCCTGAGGGTTCTAAAACTACTAAACCTACTCCTGCCATGACTCCAAATACTGCAATTGTAGTCAACCCATTACAAACCCCAGTTATTGATATTGATCATATTCCCCTAACTGATATTTAATACAAAATAGCTGTACCTATAGTTGAATTCAATCTATTATATATCCACAACTGGTGTTTTGAAAAATCTCTAGATGATCAAGAATAAGTTCATATTTCGGAATCCAATTTGCCCAAATATGTAGTCCCCCTAACTCACCCTTGTCAAGAAATTATCAGATTATGTCACCAGTACTACATTCCTGAACAAAGAGCTATTGTGAATGCAAATAAAGAGGTCCTATTTACCATCACTTCAGACTCAATAAACCAAATGTTGCAGCTTCAACCACACCCCCATGCAGTACCTTTGTTTTTTGAAGTCCTCACTAAGATATACATTGGCTTATATTTCCCTAAAAGGTTTATAATTTTCCAGACTTTCATGCCTCTGCATGTTGAAATTCCTAAATTAAACCCTCCATATTCAGCTGCCAAGTTCCCTGGAGGTTCAAGGCATGTAATCTCCATGCTTTCCTTCATACTTGGGTATTTCACTAATGAGCATATTGATGAGTCTATCTTAGGATTTTTGTCCACATTTTCTCCAGGTCAACCACCTTTAGTTATATTTGACTATGATGGTTTTATTGTTGATAGTATTCATTATCAATTGACTAGTTTACAGCTAGAAGGAGTATTCAGATATACCTCCTATATTTTCCACTTGTTTCTATTTTTCCAATCAGAGAGCTTTCTAATTTCATTTCAAAAGTTGGATATAGAAGGAAAAACTCTATCAGTTGTCTTCTAGACATCTATACTTAGAAAATAAGGCACATAATTAAATTATTCAGAGTTTGCAGAGTTGTTTTTACATCCATTAATCACGATCTTGATAAAAATAGAGCAGCCTAGAATTAGTGAGGAAATGAAGAGAATATTGCAGCAATTAGAGTAGATCAAAGTGGGTGATTGGTATTTGTATGAGAAATTCACTAAAATCAGAGTTTTTGGTTCTAACTTGTTGCCTTACAAGTTACCTAAGCATCCATCAATGAGGATCTTTCCCTTAGAGTACATTAGGAAAATCCTAAATTCAGATTCAATTAATTTCATGGCAGCCAAGAAAAAAACCCAATTTAAACTCAAAAATCAAATTGGGCCATTCATATGTAATCAAAGAGATGTAGAAAAGGAAGCAGCAAATCAACTACTAGAATATAAATTAGAAGAAAGCTTCTCATGGAATTATGATCCACAAGGGATCTTAAGTAAACTAAGGGTAAAATGTAAATTGACACCCTTTATCCATGAGTCAAAGCTAGAAATAGAGAATTTAGTTAATCAAATTGAGTGGGTTGAAAACACTTTAATAGAGGCAGTTAACCAAAGAAATACTAGTCACACTTTGGAAATTGCCAAACAGCCAGAAACATCCACTAAGAGAATCATAGAAGAAGGATCTTATACTGCAGAGAATACAACAGAAACAAAGTTGAAAATCATTTACAACAAGAGGCCAAAACTGGATACAACAGCTAAAGGTAAAATAAAAATAGATGTTGAAGAAACAAAGCCCTTGAATACCAACACTGCACAGGCAGAGACCAATGTAGCCACTGTAATCATCAGTGAGCCAAATCAGAATGAAGAACAATTAAATAATGAAGATGCACAGATAATGGAAGGAAACAAAGTATGGAGGCTTCTTCCTCAAATTCATCTGAGGAGAAGGATTTGGATATTAAGGAAAAATAAAAGCAAATCAAATTGAAGAATGAGGAAATCAAAACTGAAATATATTCTCAATTTTTGAAGCAAAAGCCAGGTAACCAAAACAGATTCCTATCATCATTTTATTATTCAACTCAAAAATTAATTATGTCAATATTACAACCCACAGTATCAGTGCCAAAGAAAATTGCTGACTATAAAAAAGTTGATATGGAAGCAGCTATAGACAAAATCCATGAATTGGATCAGATTGAGTTTCATAGGCAAACCTCAGAGATGCTCTATTCCACAGTCACAACAAAATCTATGAGTGCTCATAGGCTTCAAAATACCATCTCTAATATGCAGGACCAAATGACTATGGATAAAGCTTCATTATATGCAAAGGATATAAGGATAAAGGCCTTAGAAGATTTAGTATTACAGGTAGGATATGATACTACAAACATCAAAGCAACATAAGCATTGGTTAAAATGAAAAATGAGGCCATAGCTGCCTTGAGGAAACAACTCAAGCTTCCTCAAGGTGAGCATCCTCAGACAAAGGAATTTTTACAGGATCAAAAGGAAAAATATGAAATGATGAGTTTGATACTTCAACTCACAATTCAAATTAAGGAAATGGAAGTACAAACGGACCAAGTTGTCCAAGAAAATGAGACAATTAAAGAAACAGTCATTCCTATAGTAATCCCAGTCATAACAGTAGTAGTTCCTTCAAATTTAGGAGAAAATTTAGCACCCAAAGAGCCACTGGCCACTACAGTGCCAGTGACTTCTTCAACAAGCCAGTGCTAGTGAATTCTTCAACAACTTCAGTAACTGAATCTGTTGGGCCAAAATTGTAATATACGGATAAACTACGCTTCCCTAGACCGGTGTCTAGTCTAGAAAAAGAGGTGAAATACTACTCTACCCTTTTTCCTAACTCAGAACAGATATACAGAGAGGATTGGATGCTTACTTGTTTCAGTCACTTCCAAATGGCTCCTTTCTGTCGCTTCCACTACAACCTCAAATTCAAGCAGTTTAAAATAGTTGAATGCTTCCTGCAAGAAAGAACACTGAAACAATAGAAGATGCAATAATATAAATATCCATTCAAGCTAATTAGCTAAATCAGTTAAGCATAAACTACATTCATCAACCAAGATTTTGCAATATGGAAAATCAAAGTAAACATAGATGTATGTAGGGAAAAACAAGAAGTACTCTTTATTGATGATAGAAGGAGAGGTTACAACCTAGTGACTGATTTTTAGGACCTTCCAGCAGAGTTCCCAACTCTCATCAACAACATAAGTCTCTCTAGCAGTAGCTCCACAAATCAAACTCTCTATTGAAAATTCTCCAGCATTTCCCTACTCAAATTCTTCCTCCCAAGCACTTAGATCTGTGTTCAATTTATAGATGAACTGTAGGTTGTTTTGTAATCAATAAAATTCCAAAAATAGGCAAGACATGTTTCCATTCATGTAGATTTCAAATGGACACTTGGATTCGAAGCTTGACACATGTGAACCCTTCTATAAGATACTGGCCAAGTGGAGATTCCAGAACAATGAGAATTTCGCTCCCAATGTGACCAATGCACCTTTGAATGTCGGGAAGTGCTTTGCAGAGTAGCCTTGAATGGGGATACCTGCATATGCAATGCACTTAAGCCCCTTAGAGCCTGAGTTGGTGAGCTCCAATATGTGTTATAATAAGCTTCAAACCATGGAAAACCCTTGCTTGATGAAAGTCTTGTTTGATTCATGTTGTTTCATGTCTTAGGGCATATAGCAACTGAAATGATAGGGAATGATAGACCCTCGATCATTAGTCCTGGAGATGATTCCTAGTTAACCAGGTCATTGGGAATGGTGCCCAAATTGACCTATAACAATTCAATGACCTGGTTAACTAGGCATCATATCCAGGACCGATGATTGAGGGTCTATCATTCCCTATCATCTCAGTTGCTATATGCCCTAAGACAGGAAACAACATGAATCAAACAAGACTTTCATCAAGAAATGGTTTTCCATGGTTTGAAGCTTACTATAAAACATGTGGTAGCTCACCAACGCGGGCTCTAAGGGGCCTAAGTGCATTGCATATGCAAGTAGCCCCATTCAAGGCTACTCTGCAAAGCACTTCCCGACATTCAAAGGTGCGTTGGTCACATTGGGAGCAAAATTCTCATTGTTCCGGAATCTCCACTTGGCCAGTGTCTTCTATAAGGGTTCACATGTGTCAAGCTTCGAATCCAAGTGTCCATTTGACATATACATGAATTGAAACATGTCTTGCCTATTTTTGGAATTTTATTGATTACAAAACAACCTACAGTTCATCTATAAATTGAACACAGATCTAAGTGTTTAGGAGGAAGAATTTGAGTAGGGAAATGCTGGAGAATTTTCAATAGAGAGTTTGATTTGTGGAGCTACTGCTGGAGAGACTTATGCTATTATGAGACTTGGGAACTCTGTTGGGAGGTCACTACAAATCAGTCACTAGGTTGTAACCTCTCCTTCTATCATCAATAAAGAGTACTTCTTGTTTTCCCCTACATGCATCTATGTTTACTTTGATTTTCCATATTGTAAAATTTTGGTCGATGAATGTAGTTTATGCTTAACTGCTTTAGCTAATTAGCTTGAATGGATATCTATATTATTGCATCTTCTATTGTTTCAATGTTCTTTCCTGCAGGAAGCATTTAGCTATTTGAAACCGCTTGAACTTGAGGCTATAGTGGAAGCGACAGAAAGGAGCCATTTGGAAGCGACTGAAACAAGTAAGATCCAATCCTCTCTGTGTATCTGTTTTGAGTTAGGAAAAAGGTTAGTGCATTCTTTCACCTGTTGTTATAGACTAGACACCAGTCTAGGGAAGCGTAGTTTATCCGTAGGTTACAATTCTGAACCAACAAACTGGCAATTTCGCTGGGGAGAACTTCTCTTGTTTCTAGGTGTTTTATTCTCTGATCTGCTTTCTAAATCCACCCAATAGCTGTTTTACATAAATATTAGGCTTTTTCAGAGCTTAATTTGCAAACTTAGTGAGCCAAACAATAGCTTTTTCTTTTTTTACTGTGCCCAACGCACCCTTGGTCAGGGCACAGTGCTTTGCAGAGCACTGTCTCCCCTTGGAGACTGCGTTGGCTCCTGAAAGGACCAAATCCCCTTGAATCTGAATTTGTACTTTGCTTCAGTTTTGTTTGCTGATTTGTTCTAAAAAGTTTGATTCTCTATTGACCAGTAACTTTATATATATCTTCTCCTTTGACTGAAAATTTGTTCAATGTTGTTTTCAAAAAAAATTTCATTATCATTGACAAGTTGATTTCAAAGTACTTTTTATGGTCACATTAAGAATCGTTTGCTTTCGAAATAGGAAATTGTCATAAAATCTTCATTTCCTTGATAGGATAAATTGTTGTTGAAATCCTCATTTTTCCTTCAAAAGAGAAATTTTTGTTTGTATTCTTCGTTTCTCGAAAGTAAAAATAATTTCGATTATTGATCTAGTGCACCTAGTTTCTAATTCTGCATTCATAACATTAAGGAAACTGAAAATAAAAACTTGCATGTGCATGTAGGATTGTGTGTTTTTTGCAAAAGAAACATTAGGAAATATACATTTAGTTTGAGATTCATTGATTTGTTTTTTCCATTGATTTGTTTTCTCTCAAATTATTTTCTCTCTTCCCTTAGTAGCTAGGTCTTTCATTGAAAAAGCTGAAAGTGAAAGTTTGTTTATCATTCTTAGCTTGCATTTTAGGAATTTCATATACATCATCGTGGTGAACCTGAAAGGCAAATTTTTAAGCAAGATCAACATAAAATAAATCTCAATTTACTTAACAACGCATTAGAATATTAAAGATAACATTTAGAGGTCTAGGCTAGAGACGTGTTCTGACATCGTAAAACATAGCAACTGTCGTTAACTTGTCTGCGATACATTTCGAGTGTGATACCTCACTCCACGTATGTAAGTATATCGTAGCTCATCCATGTACTTTCGGGTATATCGGGTGGTGTTACAGTACGATAAGTATAAAGGGGTGCTCTCACTGTGCGGTTTCGCATCAGACAATGCTAATACAGACTTGGGCCTCCATGTACCTTCGAGTATATTTGGGAGGACAACTTTTAGGTGCTATCCATCCATAGTGAACCGAGTCGGCCACCTTGAAATTGTGATACACCAAACACAACATTCAGGGAGATTACATACCCATAATTCTTGGTTCGCCAGGAGGTATTCTGCAATTCACAGTTTCCTAGTAAACCCTTTTGCCTAGCATTACCCTATTTTTGTTTATTTGTTTTTGGATAAAATAAATCAGTAATCATGGAGAACACAATCCTACCCCTTGTTGTTCACGTAGATTAGCTTTAAAACCACCTTTACCACCGGAAGTTATTTCTGGTAGGAAAAGGCGATCATGATCTGCCGAATCAAGTACAATTCGTACCTCTGACGAAACATCATCATTTAATCTAGAGTTATCTCAAATTGTTTCCACACATCCTGGTTCATCTACTATTGTTGAAATGGAGTCTTCATAGCTACCCGTGGTCATGATCCATTCAATCGCTGAGACCATACCTCCTGGACCCGAAGTTTTTCAATCACACATTGATCCAGATCCTGTCTCTTCTTTGCCAGAATCTCTGAATCCTGAATCTGAACAGATGGAATTTTTTCCTTCCTTGGTCATCCCACAAAGTTCTATAGCCACTGAAACTCCTATTTCACACAGTCAACCATCTGAAATATATTTTGGACCTGACGGTGAAGTTCTTCCTCCTGGTTTAATCACAATTGAAGAAATCCCTCAACCTGATACACCTTTAAGTCAAACCCACTTTAGGGGAGACCTTTACCTGTACCAGTCATTTCCTCAATCGTTTCCATCTGATTTTGTTGATCCTATTTCCGTTCAATCACCCATCGATTTTTGAGGGTATACATTTGATCAAACAACCATGTCTGAACCAGCATCTTCAGTTGGGTTTGCTGTTGCAATTACGTCAGATCCTACCCTCGCTACTCAGTTGATGTTCACAACATCACCAGAGTAATATTTTCATGGTGGCCCTTCGGTCCCAACAGGTTACAAATCACTATCTGGCACTTTCTCTGGTGCCCCTTCACGTTCATGGTCTTTGCCAATGTCATCATCTGGTAGTCCTATAGTTAGTATTGAACAACTTGATTCATTAAATCCATCATCAGGGCAATATCAAGCAGGTCATTATGGGTCAATTCCTTTAAATAACATATCAAATGGACTCCCAGCATTTGGAGAACAATATTTTCCGTCTTATTATCCTCCCTATGCCGGGGGGCAACCTATGGTCACCCAATATGACAGTACTCAGTCACATTTTGGTCAAAATAATGTTGACATGAATGTCTGTCAATGGCAGCCCACTCTGCCTATCCAACCACAAACGATTGTCCAATCGTATCAACCAATTAAACCTATTACACCCACTTCAATACCACTTGTTAATACATCTATACCCCTGGTACAAAATCAAAATCTTGTCCATCAACCTTATCAAGCGAGTTCTTCAACTCAATATCAAAATCCTTTGGTGAATCTACAACAACCTGTATCAGGGATCATTTATTCACAAGTTGGTCCACCATTTTATGGGATGTCACAAACACAATCTGGTTATACATATCAACTTAATCCAACTTATACTAATCTATGTTATAACATTGGTGGACAGACCACTTGGCAGCCATAGGCGCAAATTCCTTAAACTTCATATCAACAAGTACCATATCCAGGTTTTGGTCAACAGAACTCCCAATCGTTTTCCATGCAAAACAACCCCTATCTGGGTTACCAGCAACAAATCCCATATGATGGTGATCAGAGACCTGTTGCCCAAGAAATTCCATCTTATCCTGGCTATGCACAACCTAACCTTAATAGACAATTTCCTTTTGTTGCAACCTTGGAATTACCAGATTTAAACTGGTTAACTAACGATCCTATCAATTATGCTCCTCGGTGGCCAGTGATACCACATAAATTAACCTCCGAAATTCCTATATGACTTATCATTTATGGTTTTCATCAAATTCCATAAATGATGATTCTGTTCAATTACGTCTTTTCCAGAGAACGCTCACAGGTCCGACAGCTAAATGGTACATTGAATTACCTAGAGCTTCATTTGAAAATTTCACTGCCTTGGCTACTATTCTTTTGACCCATTTCCAGTTACCGATCAGATACGAAACTGGAACGGAACTCTTGACCAATTTCAAAAAAAGTAATGCTACTCAGATTTCCGATCATATTCATGAGTGGCGTCGCCATCGAAGAATGGTTAAGACATTTGTTCCTGATCAGCTCCTTGCTGAATGGTTCATCAAATCCTTGTTACCGTCTATAACAGAGGATGTGGCTAAAGGTGGCGTCATCACAGAAGAGCAAGTCATCGCTCGTGCCCAGTATTTAGACTTGATTTATACTCAGTCTAGCACGCTCTATGAGAAAATACCAAATGCGCCACGATCTAATTTCAATGTTCCTCCTCAAATAAAGGACTCTCATGCCGGAGATGGCTTGATAGGCACTGTAAATACACACAACACTACTGCATCTGATCTTGCTCCTACTTCCGAAATCAATGCCATATCATTTGACAAAGGAAAAAGTGATAAGCAACCAGGAAGTAAGAAAAAGGGGAAATCAAAGAAAAAGAAAACTTCTAACCCGTAGGAACGATCATCTGATCAACCATCAGGACCACGGAAACCTCGTTATCCATGCATAATCTATAATGCGGAACATTTTTTTAGGGATTGTCCTCACCGTGCTGAATTCTCAAAAATCATTAAGACTTCTAATGCATCAGCTGTGTTGACAGACCCATTTCCAAATCCAGACACAAATTTGGTTGCTATGGATCCAGCTCCTAGTTCCGAAGTGTTAATGTTATCCACTACAAAACCTTCACAAGATATTTTGGTGTCAACGAGGAATAAAGACTATGGTATTATAGCTATTGATCAACCCAATACCTCGACAACAAATCCATCTAATGAATCAGTACCACCTCCTGTTATTCCTGAATTGACGATTAAACCACCGAAGGGAGTAATTCATGAATTGACATATAATCCTCGAGCAAGAGCTGCACAAAATTATAATATAGTTGAAGATTTGGCTCAATCCCCTTCAGTTATGTCTGCTCTTGAGTTATTACAAAATTGTCCCTCCCAAAAGCAGGCTTTATTTTTGGCCATTGGTGGAATTGATCCAACTGATTCTAATCTTGTCATCTTTAATCATACGGGCTATGTGCCCCAGCTACCAGCAGAATTGGCATTCTCCATTCAAGTAAATGTTCTCAATCACCTTGTTCATCATACTATTATTGATGAGGGAGCATCTACCCACATTATGCCTCTAAAATGTTGGAAGTCACTTGGCTCGCCGCGATTATCACAATCATCAACGACGTTGAAGGATTTTGATGGAAGAACATATAAACCTTGTGGTATTATTAATAACCTGCAAGTTGAATTAGGGGGAAAAATAGTAAGTATTGATGTTGAGGTTGTTGACAGACCCCTTGAATATAATATTTACTCGGAAGACCATGGGTATATGCAATGACTGAAATTTTTTATACATATTTTAGAATGGTTGCCTTTCCTCATAAAGGTACTATTACAGTCATTAATCAATTATCCTTTTTTGCCTTTGCTTCGTAGGTAACTGGAAGCATTCCGTATATTCACTTACCCCAACTAGAAATCCAGAACATTGGTGTAGGACTCTTAAAGGATTCCACTCTTATGGGAACCTTTGCATTACCACCACCAGTGACATCGGCAGAAATTGCAAGCATAGAGACCTACTACATGATCACTTCCACTCTATCTAGCTTAAGGAAGAGTATGGGTGATTCTGTTATTTCTACGTTTGATGATGTTTTACCGCTTAGCCCTATTGAGCTACAATAGAAATCAATCTATTTGGCTTGGGCAGAAAATCTGAAATCAGCATCGCCAAGTGTTTGGGTTGATCGTTAATTAGATTTTGGTACTCCATCTGATCCATTTTCCTCAAAATTTTTGACAGATGAAAATATTTTGGAAGCTATGATGGCAGAAGGAGAACCATGGGAAGATTATCATCATCGCTCCCATCCTCCAGATTATGAAGAAAATAATCTTAGTGAAATATATCACCCATCCATTCAAATTTTCTTTTCAAATTATTTTCCGATTAATGCAATTGAATCTGAGCAAAATTTATCAAATATTGAAGAAACAATTTCTATCGATATTTCAACTAAACTTGGCGTTGTAGAAAATATTCATGTCGGTGTATCTTGTTCTCCATCAGAACTTGATTCATATCACTCTCTTTTTTGTGAATTTCGTGACGTATTCACTTTGTCTTATGAGGAAATTCCAGGCATAGATACTAGTATAGTTGAACACACTATTAATATTTATCCTGATGTCAAACCGGTGCGTCAACAGCTTCATCCTGTTCATCCGAAGAAAGATGCTGCCATAAAAGCAGAAGTTGAAAAATTTTTGCGTGCTGGTTTCATTTACCCTATTCCGCTAAATGAGTGGGTTCCCAATATCGTTCTTGTTATGAAAAAACAAGGAACCATTAGAGTGTGCGTCAATTATCGAGATGTTAATCATGCTTGTCCAAAATACAACTATCCTACAACCTTTATCGACAAGATTATTGACGATTGTGCTGGATGTGAAATATTTTCTTTCATGGATGGATTTTCCGGCTACAATCAAATCAATATCTGCCCAGATGACCAACATAAGACAACATTCATCTATTCCTGGGGCACATTCGCATATCGGAAACTCTCGTTTGGTTTAAAGAATGCTGGGGCAAATTTTCAGAGAGAAATGGATTATGCTTTCAATGACATCAAGCACATTGTTCAACCATATCTAGATGATTTACCAACACATTCACGAAAATGGATTGATCACCTGATGCATTTGAGAGCCATTTTCTTACGATGCCGACACTACAAGATATGCCTCAATCCACACAAATGTGTGTTTTGTGTCGGTTTTGGTCGATTGCTCAGATTCGTAGTCTCAAAAGAAGGAATTCGAATAGATCCACTGAAGGTTCAGGCCATTCTTGATTTTCCTGCGCCCTCAAACTTACTTCAGATACAGAAAATTTAAGGAAAGGCTAACTTCCTGATAAGGTTCATTCCAAACTACTCCAAAATGGCTAAAGGATTTACACAATTATTGAAAAAGGGGGTTCCCTTCCATTGTGACCAAGTTGTGCAAGATTCTTTTGATGCTGTCAAGGACCATCTTGTCCGAGCATCATTAATGTATCCTCCAAATTATCAAAATGATTATTTCCTATATATCATCGTAGCTGAAATGACCATCGCTATGGTTTTGGTCCAAGTAGAATATGGAATTGAACATCCGATCTATTATTTGAGTCGTAGTCTCGATGATATAGAAGTTAAGTACTCGTACGTGGAAAATCTTACCTTGACAGCTGTTCAAGCTGTCCAAATATTTCTCCATTATATCCTGCTCCAAAAAACAACAATAGTTTCAGATTGCAACCCCATGACTTACATTTTATCACGTCAATTGCTAGGGGGAAAATATTCAAAATGGATCTTCATTTTGCAAGAATTTGATTTGGAATTGATCAAATCCAAGTCAAAGAAGTCTTTAGTTTTGGCTGAGCTTCTCTGTGACCTTCCCTATGATAGTGCTGCAACTACGTCAGAACCATATATTCCAAATGAGTCTCTATTTTTTATCGGATCATCTGATCCATGGTATGGAGATTTCATCATTTATCTCCAAACTCAAACTTTTCGACCTAATAACTCTCGCTCTAATCAGCGACGCATTCGATACCAAGCCAAAGATTATCTGATCGTCGGCGATACACTTTATCATTGTGGTGTCTATACCATTTTAAGGAGGTGCCTCACTCATGAGGAGACCAAAAAAATGTTAAATGATTGCCCTGTTGGGGCTTGTGGTGGAAATTTATCTGGTTATGCTACCATGCAGAAGATACTCCGCACCGATTACTTTTGGCCTACTATTTTTCAAGATTGTATCCTCGCAGTCAGAAGTTGTCATGCATGCCAGATATATGACCATAAAATCCGCAAACTGCCAGTGCCAATGCATCCTATTGTCTCTGCTGGGCCATTTACAAAATGGGATATCAATTTCAAGACCTGTAACCCTCCTTCATCTGGGGGGCATGGTTATATTATTGTCGCAATCAACTATTTTACCAAATGGGCCGAAGCGATGCCTACATTCAATAACAAAGGACAAACAACTACATTTTTTTCTTCAATCATGTCATTGCACGGTTTGGGGTCCCATAGGCTATAGTTACTGATCATGGAAAGCATTTTTACAACCATATGATGTCTAAATTGACAGTTAAGTTAGGATTGTCTCATGATCATACCACTCCTTATTATCCACAATCAAATGGACAAGTTGAGGTTATTAACAAAATTCTTAAACGAATGCTTCAATGAATGATAAGAGTCCGTAAAAGGAACTGGCACTTGATCCAGTACTCTGCCTTGTGGGCATATCGAACCTCGGTGAGAAATGCGACCGGATTTACTCCTTTTCAATTGGTATATGGTCTAGAAGCTATCTTACCAATCCAATGTGAAATATCATCGTTAAAACTCGCAATAGACTTGTTACCTGACACCTCAAAAGAAGAAGCGTGTCTCCTTAACCTCATCCATCTAGATGAAACACGTTGTGAAGCCCAATTGGCCAATGAAGCGCATAAGAGATGTATAAAGGCACAATACAACAAAAATGTCCAGCCTCGCATCTACGCAGAGGGCGACTTGGTCCTTCTTTATGACCAGGAAGCTGATAAAATAGGTACAGGGAAATTCGAGCCATTATGGCATGGCCCCTACATTGTCAAAAGAGTTCTTGCTAAGGGTGCCTACGAGTTAGTTGATTACGATGGGATTCCATTGGCACACCCTAAAAATGGGTTTTATTTGAAACGTTACTATGCTTAATCATGAGCCTGGTAATTTTTTGTATTATATTGTTTATATGTTGTTGATTTGCATTCACAATCTTAATTTGTCTTTTAGAGTTTTCTTGATGTTAGTAATCTGCTTTAAATTTCATTGCAGATGAATGAATCTTTGGAACCATTTGTTGGATATGCTGATGGTGCTAGTCGTAGTACGCAGAATCTATCCTTTGTAGCGTGGGCCATTTTCGCTCCAAACGGTGAGTTAGTGAGTTTTCAAGGGATTTGTATCAGTAGATCGATGAATAATATTGCTGAGTATAGCACATTGATTTAACTTCTCTCTGATGCCATTTAATTTGGTACTAACCGCATAATCATAAGGTTAGACTCACAACTTGTGGTACTACAACTTACTAGTATTTATACTATTAGAAATCCAACACTGCTTAGATTTTTCCTCAGAGTTCGACTTTTGGAGAGACATTTTGATTTCATTCAATATCAACACATTTCCAGAAATATGAACACTTTAACTGATTCATTAGCCAATCAAGTTTTAGACAGACATTTGCAACATAGGTAAAGAAAACATTCACATCATTGAATAGGATTGCGCATTAAACATAGGAAAAACTCTGAAAACATATAGATAGATAGTTATAGGTTTTTTACAAAATTTGTGCCCAAGACACGTTGGTCATCTGACCTCAAAATGTATGCAAAAAAAATTCATAAGTAAACTAGTGGTGCCATTGATAGCATGCTATAGATCTAGCAATCCTACGGAGCAACCGCATCCAACGGTTAGGAACCCCAATTGTGTGTCGCTGTAGTCACATGGGAAGCTCTTCGATTCGGAAATCTGGAATCCCGAAGGTCAATCCCTCTATGTGTTGTTGGAGCTCAGCAAGAGTCTCAGCCATATCAAGGCCCTGATGGACTGCTCTCCCGACAGCCCTCTCTACTGGCGCATCTGCTTCGCGCTTTCGTTCCTCTACTAGTTGAACACGACCAATATCTACATTACATTAAACATTTATTTTAGTCTTAGAAATAAATTAAGAAAAAAAAAAACATTTGTATAAACCTTATAAAAATTTTAAAAAATGGTCAAATCAATCTTACCTATTGCACCCCACTGAGCACCTTCTGGTAAAACTAGATCTGGATCTCCTCGGAAGTCGACGCCTGCATATGCATATTCATCAATGGAGATGATCTATCGCCTGAACCAGGCGAAGAATGAAGTTGAGAACACAATGGTCGATTGGCCTAAATTCCGACCCATGAGTTCTACCCATCTCTACATTTGAGGATCTCTAGGACTAGATATATCCAATGTTACATGTTGTGGCTGCATCAGTGGAATCCATTCCAAAGCGAAGGAAATGAGAATGGAACCATAACTGAAATTTTTCTTCCTTCCTCCCTTTGCTTTATTCAGTTGTTCCTTTATCTGAGATAAAACAGCTTCAGACCAGTTGAAAACTGTTGGCTCTAAACATTCCAGCGCATACTGCATATACGATCTGTTCACTACATGGAGTGTAACGGTGCCAGCTAGTTTAGCGATCATGAATAGGATGGTTCTCAAAGTCAAATCCCTGTCATCACGGATGTTTATTTTTCCATCTTTGATAGGTTCTGACCCCAAATAGCAATAATTCATAACATAATCCCTCATAGTTTCTCCTCCAATGGTAGATCCTGTGAGTAAAATAGGAAAACCTCTCCTCGACAAACCTGTGAGAAAATACACATCCTCAACTGTTATGGACAACACTTGATTTTTTATGTGAAATGCATCTATCACTGGATCCCATGCTCGAACAAGGAATTCTAGGAGTTCTATTTGTTTCCTCATTCCCGACAGTTTAAATTACTTAAGCAACCCACAATCTCTTAAAGCTCTTACAGTACCCGGATCATTCAAGGCAATAATATCTTGTTCTTCATGTTCTCTTTCTCTCCATTTAATCGTCATTATAATCCAATGGAAACCTAAAAATCAACCATAATATCTATTAGATACCATTCATTGCAAAAAACTAGGCAAATTTTGGACACAGCATGAAAACAAAAAACTTCAACTGCGCCCAACGCACTCCCTAGGCCGAGACAATGCGTTGCATATGCAGGTACACTTCACTGTACCTGCTATGCAACGCAAGTTTCGACATTCAGGGGTGCGTTGCCCTCAATTTTGGTAGAATTTACCCTAGGGGCCTCAAAACCCTAAAATTTGCAAGGAAAGGTAATGAAATGAATACTGAAAGAAAGAGGAGGTTTTTACTACTGACCTGGATCAAACAGCGATGAAATTTTTCCACTGAAACAACCGCAATCAACGACTGAAGTTTGGGGGAAAAATCAGGTTTAGAGCTCCAAAATGAAAATGCTAACTATGGAATGGTAAAAATGAATAGTGAAACTGCTTTATACAGTCATTTAATTACTTGCAAGTTAAATTTATTTCTATGACTATAGCTTTATTATGTTTTTATTATGAAATAGGTATTTTTAATCCATTTGATGTTGTCCTGAACAGGAAATACAACTGACGAACAGGTTAGTCGTGCAGATTTATTTTAAGAAAGACTTGACCACAAAGCATGCTTTTTCTCCTTATTTTTCGAGCTTCTATAACAGCGAAAAAGGAACCCCTGGAGTCTTCTTTCGGCTCTTTTCAGACTCCGATAATGTGAAAATATTTTCGATGATCCAGGTGGATATTGGTGGCCACCCGCCTATTCCACTTGGGCCCCCACCATTGTCTCTTTCAGTTTTTTCAGTTTCGGCATAACTTACTATTTTTAGCAGTTTTTCGGGTCCTGAACTTCCGGAGCCGTTTTGAGGCCCTAACGACGTTTTTTGGGTAGCGGACTACCGACGAAATGGATCATCCATTTCGTCCCGACAGTTGTAGTCCTCGGATAGAGCTTTCTAATGATGTATCATGTGCATCAAATGGAGATAATATGCCAAAGTTACGTCCCTGGGAAGTTGAAACACCAATTTACCCAAACAGGGCCCATAGTTTTGGCGCTTCATCTCCTAGGGTTAGGTTTTTGGGATGTTTAGGGTTCTTCATTGTTTCTCAATAATAAATAGGCCCTCGAGCCTCATTGTAACTCAGTTCAGAGGCCTGTAGCCGCCACAACTCTTCTCAGAGATAGCTACCAGCGCCCTAGCTAGTTTTATTTCCATTCTGTCTGTAAGCAGATTTCGATTCTTTGATATTAATGAAATGAAGTATTATTTCCGCTGCATCACTGTATTTCTGTTTATATGTTTATTCTGTTGCGTTCCTGCATAAATCCGGATCAGTGGTATCAGAGCGGTCTGCTTTTTCTCGATCCTTCTTTGCATGTCCCCAACGAGGTTGGGGTATAAGGAGCTAGGGCTTGATCTGGTCGAACCTTTGCAAGATCAGGCTCGTAAACCTCGACGGACACCCATGGGGGACGAAAAGAAAGATGAGGGAGCAGGAGATCCTATCAAAATATTGCTCGAGGAGGCCCTCGAAAAACAAAGGAACGCGATGATGGATAGCTTTGCTCAGATCCTTCAACGGCTGCCCACCGGCGGCGCATCCGCATCCAGTAGCCACTCTGGAGTTGCGACTCCCTTTAAGGTACAAGTAAATTTTGACATTCCCATATTTGAGGGTAAAATAGACGCAGATGCCGTAGATAGATGGTTGAATCTATTAGAAGGATATTTCTCTGTTCATGACTTTTCAGACCGGGAGAAGATTATTTTTGCACTCCTCAAAGCTACCCCCCATGTTAAGGACTGGTGGGAAACCTAATGTGAGAACAAGGACCAGACAGAACCCTCTCTGTTCTCGGCCGTACCAACTTGGAATTCTTTCCGAGACACCGTCAAGGAACAATACTATCCCGTGGGGAGCTATGAGGACAAGTACATACAATGGACCACGCTGCGACAACAAAGGGATCAAGATGTGCACGAGCTGACGAATCTATTCCATACCCTACGCACAAAGTTGGGTATCAAAGATTCAGAGAAACATTTGGTGCTAAAGTATCGCAGCTGTCTGCACAGATACATTTAGGAGGAAATGGAGTTCCTCGACATCTCCTCGCTTGGTACGGCATACCGGTATGCTGCCAAGATTGAGCATAAATTCAAGCAGAAGAAGCGAGACTTTGGATCTGCGAATCAAAAGCAAGGGAAAGGTGCTTCCAAACCGCAGAACAAAGGACAGAGCCAAGGCATGGCGGCTAAAGACAACTCATCGAAGCCACAATTAAAGAACAACACCGCAAAGCCAAAGAAGGACACGGGAAAGTGGTGTGAGTTCCATAAGAGCTCCACTCACAACACAAGTGAGTGTCGGGCCAAGCAGTCGCTAGTGGCCGAGATGAGGGCTTCTGAGTCAGATGCATGCTCTGACTCCAAATCAGAACCTGAAAATGGGAATGAAAAAGGGAAACAGATTATTGATGCGGAGCCCAACGCCACTGTTGCCACTACAAAGATCCAGAAGGAGGAACTGGAAGATCCAGAGGAGGAGGAACGTCTCTTCCACTCCCAAATGTGGGTAAAGGGCTCCCCAGTACAGTTCATTGTCGACAATAGGAGCCAAAAGAACCTCATTTCAGCAGACGCCATGAAGCGGTTGGGCTTGCCGACCACAGCTCACCCACATCCATACACCATCGGATGGCTTCACCAAGGATGAGATCTCTGCGTCAGCCAACAGTGTCGCCTTCCCTATAGCATCAAGCCCTTCACGGATGAGGTATTATGTGACGTTGCTCCTATTGATGTTTCTGATGTATTATTAGGACAACCATACTTGTGGAAGCGTCATGCTGTGTATGAGTCTCGACCTCGTGTTGTTATTGTTACTTTGGGAAATAATTTGTACAGGATACCAGAGGTACCACCTCCTGCCGCTATCTCTTTGGTTACCGCAAAACAATGCAGTAAGCTCATTTCCCAAACTAGGAAATTTGTTTTCCTGATGATCCGCCCCCAGGGCAAGAAGAAGACTCTGGCCACGACCTCCAGACAGGGCTCCTCTGCACAACAACAACAAATGGATAAGGTTGTGGAGGAGTACGGGGACATATTCACCTCACCCACAGGGGTTCCTCTGCACTGTCAGGTCAAGCACCCGATTGATCTGACCCCAGGTGCGTCGTTACCTAATGGACCGATCTATCTGTAAGCAAATTTCAGTTCTTTGGTATTAATGAAATGAAGTGTTATTTCCGCTGCATCTCTGTATTTATGGTTATATGTTTATTCTGTTGCGTTCCTGCATAAATCCGGATCAGTGGTATCAGAGCGGTCTGCTTTTTCTCGATCCTTCTTTTCATGTCCCCAACGAGGTCGGGGTATAAGGAGCTAGGGCTCGATCTGGTGGAACCTTTGCAAGATCAGCCTCGCAAACCTCGACGGACGCCCATGGGGGATGAGAAGAAAGATGAGGGAGCAGGAGATCCTATCAAAATATTGCTCGAGGAGGCCCTCGAAAAACAAAGGAACGTGATGATGGATAACTTTGTTCAGATCCTTCAACGGCTACCCACCGGCGGCGCATCTGCATCCAGCAGCCACTCTGGAGGCGCGACTCCTTTTAAGGTACAAGTGAATTTTGACATTCCCATATTTGAGGGTCAAATAGACGCAGATGCTGTAGATAAATGGTTGAATCTGTTAGAAGGATATTTCTCGGTTCATGACTTTTCAGACCGGGAGAAGATTATTTTTGCACTCCTCAAAGCTACCCCCCATGTTAAGGATTGGTGGGAAACCTACTGTGAAAACAAGGACCAGACAAAACCCTCTCTATTCTCGGCCGTACCAACTTGGAATTCTTTTCGAGACGCCGTCAAGGAACAGTACTATCCCGTGGGGAGCTATGAGGACAAGTACATACAATGGACCACACTGCGACAACAAAGGGATCAAGATGTGCATGAGCTGACGAATCTGTTCCATACCTTGCGTACAAAGTTGGGTATCAAAGATTCAGAGAAACATCTGGTGCTAAAGTATCGCAGCTGTCTGCACAAATACATTCAGGAGGAAATGGAGTTCCTTGACATCTCCTCGCTTGGTACGGCATACCGGTATGCTGCCAAGATTGAGCAAAAATTCAAGCAGAAGAAGCGAGACTTTGGATCTGCGAATCAAAAGCAAGGGAAAGGTGCTTCCAAACCGCAGAACAAAGGACCGAGCCAAGGCATAGCAGCTAAAGACAACTCATCGAAGCCACAAGAAAAGAACAGCACCGCAAAGCCAAAGAAGGACACGGGAAAGTGGTGTGAGTTCCATAAGAGCTCCACTCACAACACAAGTGAGTGTCGGGCCAAGCAATTGCTAGTGGCCGAGATGAGGGCTTCTGAGTCAGATGCATGCTCTGACTCCGAATCAGAACCTGAAAAGGGGAATGAAAAAGGGAAACAGATTATTGATGCTGAGCCCAACGCCACTGTTGCCACTACAAAGGTCCAGAAGGAGGAACCGGAAGATCCAGAGGAGGAGGAACGTCTCTTCCACTCCCAGATGTGGGTAAAGGGCTCCCCTGCACAGTTCATTGTCGACAATGGGAGCCAAAAGAACCTCATTTCAGCAGACGCCGTGAAGCGGTTGGGCTTGCCGACCACAGCTCACCCACATCCATACACCATCGGGTGGCTTCACCAAGGACGAGATCTCCGCGTCAGCCAGCAGTGCCGCCTTTCCTATAGCATCAAGCCCTTCACGGATGAGGTATTGTGTGACGTTGCTCCTATTGATGTTTCTGATGTATTATTAGACAACCATACTTGTGGAAGCGTCATGCTGTGTATGAGTCTCGACCTCGTGCTATTATTATTACTTTGGGAAATAAGTTGTACATGATACCAGAGGTACCACCTCATACGACTATCTCTTTAGTTACTGCAAAACAATGCAGTAAGCTCATTTCCCAAACCAGGAAATTCGTTTTCCTGATGATCCGCCCCCAGGGCAAGAAGAAGACTGTGCCGCCAACTCCAAACAGGCTCCTCCGCATGACAACAACAAATGGATAAGGTTGTGGAGGAGCACGGACATATTCACCTCACCCACAGGGGTTCCTCACATCAAGCTGTGTCAAGCACCCGATCGGACCCGACCCCGGCACCGAAGCACTTCAATGGACCGATCTATCGGCGCTCTGTTCTGGAGAATGATGAAATCAAGAGGTAGATTCAGGAGCTGTTGCAGAAAGGTCACATCATACCAAGTTCATCGCCCTGTGGGAGCCCGATCGTGTTGGTACAGAAGAAGGATGGGACGTGGAGACTCTGTATTGACTATCGGGCGCTGAACAAGATCACTGTCCGGAATAGGTACCCAATCCCACGGATTGATGACCTTCTCGACCAACTCAAAGGTGCAAAATATTTCAGCAAGATCGACCTGAAGTCTGGGTATCACCAGGTACCAATTGAACCCTCCGATGTGTGGAAGACTGCCTTCAAAGCCAAGGAAGGCCTTTTCGAATGGCTGGTCATGCCTTTCGGGCTGACGAATGCTCCCGCCACCTTCATGAGGATGATGGATGACATCTTGCGGCCATTCACCAACTCATTTGTAGTGGTGTACTTGGATGATATTCTGATCTTCAGCCAGACTTGGGAAGAGCACCTTCACCACATCCGACAAGTCCTCCAAACACCGCGGCAACACAAGTTGTGTGCCAATTTGGAGAAGTGCACTTTTGGCATGACCCAGGTTCAATATCTGGGATACATTATTGATGAAAGGGGGGTGCATGTGGATCCAGCCAAGATCCAAGTCATTCGGGATTGGCCAGCCCCAACCACTATAACAGAGCTTCGCAGATTTCTGGGTCTTGCTAATTTCTACCGGAGGTTCGTGTTGGTATTCTCTCATATCACTTGGCCCTTGAGTCAAGTCACCAAGGGAGGAGCGAGAGAAAAAAAAATTTGGTCGGAACCTCAACAGAAGGCGTTCACAGAATTGAAAAATCGCCTCTGTTCTGCCCCAGTGCTCACTTTACCAGACTTGCAACAGCCATTTGAGATCGAGACAGATGCCTCTGACTATGCTATTGGGGCAGTTCTTACTCAACAGGGACATCCAGTGGCATTTCACAGTGAGACATTGTCTGACACAGTTCGTAAGTACCCCACATATGACAAAGAAATGTACTCCATTGTGCAAGCTTGTCGACAATGGAAGCATTACATTTTGGGGAAGGAAACAATCATCCACACAGACCACATGCCCCTTCAGTTCATACAGACACAAGGGAAGTTGCAGAATGATCGCCATCAGAAGTGGTCTACATATCTGCAATAGTTTCATTTGAACATCAAGTATAAGAAGGGTAGCACCAATCATGTTGCAGACTGCCTCAGCCGACCACCGATCGTGGCGCTCACCACTGTGCTCAACTTTTGTGGGCACGAGACTTCTGATTGGCCGCTTCTCTATGAGAGTGACCCAGAATTCGGCCAAACTTACAAGGCACTCTTGGGGGGTACGCAAGTTCCAAATTTTCACCTCCAAGATGCACTTTTATGTCACATGGGACACCTTTGTGTTCCTTCAAGCGAGCGTGCCAAGATGATATGGGAGGCACACTACAGTCGAGTCGCTGGGCATTTCGGGGTCAAGAAAACAGTAGCAATCCTGCAGAAGTATTTCTATTGGCCGAACCTTCGAAAGGATGTCGAGAAGCACATCAGATCCTGCACTGCTTGTGCCATTGCCAAACCGACCATCAAGAATCAAGGCCTATATACTCCTCTACCTACCCCTAGTCGACCTTGGGAATCCATCTCCATGGATTGCATGTCGGGCCTGCCTTCTACTAAGCAGGGAAATGACTGTGTTTTTGTGGTCGTCGACAGATTCTCGAAGATGGCCATTATGGCGGCCTGCAAGAAGAATATCACAGCAGAAGCCACTGTTAAACTCTTCTTTGAACGAGTGTGGGTGCACTTTGGGATCCCACAGTCTATCATATCAGATCGGGATAGCAGGTTCCTCAGCACATTTTGGTCCAGCCTCTGGTCGATGTTGGATACCAAGCTCACCAAGTCCACAGCTTTCCATCCCCAAACAAATGGCCAGACAGAGGTCGTCAACAGAATGATTGTACACATTCTGCGCATGTACAATTCAAAGCATCCACGCACATGGGACGAGAGCCTCCCCTATGTACAACATAGTTATAATCGGGCTCTCCACAGCTCAATCGGCCATAGCCCCTTTCAGGTGGGCTTGGGATTCCATCCACTATGTCCCATTGACGTAGCCATGCCATTTGCAACTGCTCAGGCCGATTCAGCTCATGTCCAGTCTGAAGTTGACAAAGCAAGTAGCTTCATCGAGCGCATTCAACACATCTGCCAACAGGTTCATGATATATTGGACAGAGCCAATGCCAAGTACAAGCAACGCCATGATCAACACCGAGTGCCACACAACTTCCAGGTGGGTGACAAAGTATGGCTACATTTGCAGAAGGAGCGCCTCACTGGACCCCACCGCAAGCTTCGTCCGCTCCGATACGGGCCGTACACCATCACCAAGGCTGTAGGGAACAATGCATTCGAGCTCAGTATTCCACCATTCCTTGGTCTGCACCCAGTCTTCAATGTGGATCGCCTTCTTCCTTACTTCCCACCTCTACTGGACACCTCGGACATTGCAGAACAACTCACACCAACTGAGTTAAATCCAGACTGCATGGAACAGGCCACCACAGATTGCATCATGGACATGTAAATCAAGAACACTCGCCAGCAGAAGATCCAACTATATCGGGTTGTCAAAGCTGGCCAACTCCTGCACCAAGGAAAGTGGTTCACCAGGGACCAAGTTCAGCAGAAATTTCCTCATCTCATGGAGGAACTTAACGCAATGGGGACCATTGCTTCCTTAGGGGGGAGGAATGATCCAGGTGGATATTGGTGGTCACCCGCCTATTCCACTTGGGGCTCCACCATTGTCTATTTCAGTTTTTCAGTTTCGGCACAGTTTACTATTTTTAGCAGTTTTTCGGGTCCTAAACTTCCGGAGCCATTTTAAGGCCCTAAACGACGTTTTTTGGGAAAATGGAGAGCAACATGGGTCCATGGACCGATGTTGCTTGTTCCAAATTTGTAGCAACTGTAGTCCTCGGATAGAGCTTTCTAATGATGTATCATATGCGTCAAACGGAGATAGTATGCCAAAGTTACGTCCCTGGGAAGTTGAAACACCAATTTACTCAAACAGGGCCCATAGTTTTGGCGCTTCATCTCCTAGGGTTAGGTTTTTGGGATGTTTAGGGTTCTCCATTGTTTCTCAATAATAAATAGGCCCTCGCGCCTGATTGTAAAGCAGTTCAGAGGTCTGTAGCCACCACATCTCTTCTCAGAGATAGCTACCAGTACCCTAGCTAGCTTTATTTCCATTGTCTGTAAGCAAATTTCAGTTCTTTGATATTAATGATATGAAGTGTTATTTCCGCTGCATCTCTGTATTTATGGTTATGTGTTTATTCTGTTGCGTTCACACGCATAATCGGGATGCGAGACGGTGGTGTGGGTTCCATAAGAGCTCCACTCACAACACAAGTGAGTGTCGGGCCAAGCAGTCGCTAGTGGCCGAGATGAGGGCTTCTGAGTCAGATGCATGCTCCGACTCCGAATCAGAACCTGAAAAGGGGAATGAAAAAGGGAAACGGATTATTGATGCGGAGCCCAACGCCACTGTTGCCACTACAAAGGTCCAGAAGGAGGAACCGGAAGATCCAGAGGAGGAGGAACGTCTCTTCCACTCCTAGATGTGGGTAAAGGGCTCCCCTGTACAGTTCATTGTCGACAATGGGAGCCAAAAGAACCTCATTTCAGCAGACGCCGTGAAGCGGTTGGGCTTGCCGACCACAGCTCACCCACATCCATACACCATCGGGTGGCTTCTCCAAGGACGAGATCTCCGCGTCAGCCAGCAGTGTCGCCTTCCCTATAGCATCAAGCCCTTCACGGATGAGGTATTATGTGATGTTGCTCCTATTGATGTTTCTGATGTATTATTAGGACAACCATACTTGTGGAAGCGTCATGCTGTGTATGAGTCTCGACCTCGTGCGGTTATTATTACTTTGGGAAATAAGTTGTACAGGATACCAGAGGTACCACCTCCTACGACTATCTCTTTGGTTACTGCAAAACAATGTAGTAAGCTCATTTCCCAAACCAGGAAATTCGTTTTCCTGATGATCCGCCCCCAGGGCAAGAAGAAGACTGTGGCCACGACCTCCAGACAGGGCCCCTCTGCACGACAACAACAAATGGAAAAGGTCGTGGAGGAGTACGAGGACATCTTCACCTCACCCACAGGGGTTCCTCTGCACTGCCAGGTCAAGCACCCGATTGATCTGACCCCAGGTGCGCCACTACCCAATGGACCGATCTATCGACGCTCTGTTCTGGAAAATGATGAAATCAAGAGGCAGATTCAGGAGCTGTTGCGGAAAGGTCACATCAGACCAAGTTCATCGCCCTGTGGGAGCCCGATCGTGTTGGTACAGAAGAAGGATGGGACGTGGAGACTCTGTATTGACTATCGGGCGCTGAACAAGATCACTGTCCGGAATAGGTACCCAATCCCACGGATTGATGACCTTATGGACCAACTCCAAGGTGAAAAATATTTCAGTAAGATCGACCTGAAGTCTGGGTATCACCAGGTACCAATTGAACCCTCTGATGTGTGGAAGACTGCCTTCAAGGCTAAGGAAGGCCTTTTTGAATGGATGGTCATGCCTTTCGGGTTGACGAATGCTCCCGCAACCTTCATGAGGATGATGGACGACATCTTGCGGCCATTCACCAACTCATTCGTAGTGGTGTACTTGGATGACATTCTGATCTTCAGCAAGACTTAGGAAGAGCACCTTCATCACATATGACAAGTCCTCCAAACACTGCGGCAACACAAGTTGTGTGCCAATTTGGAGAAGTGCACGTTTGGCATGACCCAGGTTCAATATTTGGGATACATTATTGATGAAAGGGGGTGCATGTGGATCCAGCCAAGATCCAAGTCATTCGGGATTGGCCAGCCCCAACCACTATAACAGAGCTTCGCAGCTTTCTGGGTCTTGCTAATTTCTACCGTAGATTTGTGTTGGGATTCTCTCATATCACTTGGCCCTTGATTCAAGTCACCAAGGGAGAAGGGAGAGAAAAATTCTTTTGGTCGGAACCTCAACAAAAGGTGTTCACAGAATTGAAAAATCGCCTCTGTTCTGTCCCAGTTCTCACATTACCAGACTTGCAATAGCCATTTGAGATCGAGACATATGCCTCTGACTATGCTATTGGGGCGGTTCTTACTCAACAGGGACATCCAGTGGCATATCACAGTGAGACATTGTCTGAGACAGTTCGCAAGTATCCCACCTATGACAAAGAAATGTATTCCATTGTGCAAGCCTGTCGACAATGGAAGCATTACATTTTGGGGAAGGAAACAATCATCCACACGGACCACCGGCCCCTGCAGTTCATACAGACACAAGGGAAGTTGCAGAATGATCGCCATCAGAAGTGGTCCACATATCTGCAACAGTTTCATTTGAACATGAAGTACAAGAAGGGTAGCACCAATAATGTTGCAGACTGCCTCAGCCGACCACCGATCGTGGCGCTCACCACCGTGCTCAACTCTTGTGGGCACGAGACTTCTGATTTGCCGCTTCTCTATGAGAGTGACCCAGAATTCGGCCACACTTACAAGGCACTCTTGGGGGGTACGCAAGTTCCAAATTTTCACCTCGAAGATGCACTTTTATGTCACCTGGGACACCTTTTTGTTCCTTCAAGCGAGCGTGCCAAGATGATATGGGAAGCACACTACAGTCGAGTCGCTGGGCATTTCGTGGTCGAGAAAACAGTAGCAATACTACAGAAGTATTTCTATTGGCCGAACCTTCGAAAGGATGTCGAGAAGCACATCAGATCCTGCACTGCTTGTGCCATTGCCAAACCGACAATCAAGAAGCAAGGCCTATATACTCCACTACCTACCCCTAGTCGACCGTGGGAATCCATCTCCATGGATTACATGTCGGGCCTGCCTTCTACTAAGAATGGAAATGATTGTGTTTTCGTGGTCGTTGACAGATTCTCGAAGATGGCCATCATGGCGGCCTGTAAGAAGAATATCACAGCAGAAGCCACTGCTAAACTCTTCTTTGAACGAGTGTGGGTGCACTTTGGGATCCCACAGTCTATCATATCAAATCGAGATAGCAGGTTCCTCAGCACATTTTGGTCCAGCCTCTGGTCAATTTTGGACACAAAGCTCACCAAGTCCACAGCTTTCCATCCCCAAACAGATGGCCAGACAGAGGTCGTCAACAGAATGATTGTACACATTCTGCGCATGTACAATTCAAAGCATCCACGCACATGGGGCGAGAGCCTCCCTTATGTACAACATAGTTATAATCGGGCTCTCCACAGTTCAATCGGCCATAGCCCCTTTCAGGTGGGCTTGGGATTCCAGCCACTATGTCCCATTGACGTAGCCATGCCATTTGCAGCTACTCAGGCCAATTCAGCTCATGTCCAGTCTGAAGTTGACAAAGCCAGTAGCTTCATCGAGCACATTCAACACATCCGCCAACAAGTTCATGATATATTGGACAGAGCCAATGCCAAGTACAAGCAACGCCATGATCAACACCGGGTGCCACACAACTTCCAGGTGGGTGACAAAGTATGGCTACATTTACAGAAGGAGCGCCTCACTAGACCCCACCGCAAGCTTCGCCCGCTTCGATACGGGCCGTACACCATCACCAAGGCTGTAGGGAACAATGCATTCGAGCTCAGTATTCCACCATTCCTTGGTCTGCACCCAGTCTTCAATGTGGATCGCCTTCGTCCTTACTTCCCACCTCTACTTGACACCTCGGACATTGCAGAACAACTCACACCAACTGAGTTAAATCCAGACTGCATGGAACAAGCCACCACAGATTGCATCATGGACATGCAAATCAAGAACACTCGCCAGCAAAAGATCCAACTATATCGAGTTGTCAAAGCTGGCCAACTCCTGCACCAAGGAAAGTGGTTCACCAGGGACCAAGTTCAGCAGAAATTTCCTCATCTCATGGAGGAACTTAACGCAATGGGGACCATTGCTTCCTAAGGGGCAAGGAATGATCTAGGTGGATACTGGTGGCCACCCGCCTATTCCACTTGGGCCCCAACCATTGTCTCTTTCAGTTTTTCAGTTTTGGCATAACTTACTATTTTTAGCAGTTTTTCGGGTCTTGAACTTCCGGAGCCGTTTTGAGGCCCTAAACGACGTTTTTTGGGTACTAAATTTGTTGCGATTTTGATCATCAAAATCATCACAAAAGTTGTAGTCCTCGGATAGAGCTTTCTAATGATGTATCATGTGCGTCAAACGGAGATAGTATGCCAAAGTTACGTCCCTGGGAAGTTGAAACACCAATTTACCCAAACGGGGCCCATAGTTTTGGCGCTTCATCTCCTAGGGTTAGGTTTTTGGGATGTTGAGGCTCTCCATTGTTTCTCAATAATAAATAGGCCCTCGAGCCTCATTGTAACTCGGTTCGGAAGTGCAGCAGCCACATCTCTTCTCGAGAGATTCGCTACCGGCACCTGGCTATTTTATTTCCATTATGTCTGTAAGCATCTTTTGTTATTTGATATTAATGAAATGAAGTGTTATTTCCGTTGCATCTCTTGTATTTGGTTATGTGTTTATTCTGTTGCGTTCTTATAAATCGGATCGGCGTAAG
>CM076570.1:536260995-536322666 GCA_034641835.2 Pinus albicaulis
TCACGGGTAATTACCCATTCACTATTAATATTCCTTACTCATCCTTACATAGAATGTTTTTACCAGTTCATAATGTAACTTTAGAATAAGGATAGTAAGCTCCTGGTAATTACCCATTCACTATTAATATTCCTTACTCATCCTTACATAGAATGTTTTTACCAGTTCATAATGTAACTTTAGAATAAGGATAGTAAGCTCCTGGTAATTACCCATTCACTATTAATATTCCTTACTCATCCTTACATAGAATGTTTTTACCAGTTCATAATGTAACTTTAGAATAAGGATAGTAAGCTCCTTAACCATTAACAACTTCCATTACAATTCATTAATATAATACCATATGATGTAACCTTCCACTCATTTCATTTTTCATGTTTTCATCACATACTTGGCATTATAAATATCACAACAAGAAAGGGAATCCACATCATCAACTTGACACAATAATCAATCACATCATTGAACACCAATATACCCTAGAAACCCCGTAGGGTGAAAACCAGCAAACGTTTAATTTTATTATTAAACGCTCGTGAGGGTGTTCAGCCCATCACTCAATGGCTTATAAGGGAGACCATCCCTTAACCATCGTTTATATAATCTTACAAGGAAATATGCAAATATCTAGCTTAAATCCATTACAATAAATATGATACCATTTACCCTCTGGTCTTCAGATCTTCAGATCTTCAGATCTTGATGGCATGGATGTACCTCCAATGGACCATTGTACATTGAACCTTCTTGCAACTCACACTCATCTTCATGAACATTAATCATTTACCTGCCACCGGGACAAGCATAATATTTCTTCGTGCATGTCACCATCATTCCCTGCTATGATGCCTTCAACATAAAATGATGTCAAGATTCATAAAGTATTAATCAATGTGTAATCATGACAAACAAGTAAAGTACCTTGCCATTCTCTCTTTAATAACACATACCTCATATGTGCTGGTTATAAGTCATCACAATAACTAATGCTTACGTCGCATAAGCACATTCCTGCAAGACAATGGCTACATCTCCCAAGATTTCTTTAAAATAAACTGATACATCAGTTAAGATATTTATGCATGTGATTAACATAAGTTTAATAAAAATAGCTAACCCTTAAGCTATTACTTTTAGTGCATGGAATGCAAGCTAACATAACAATTGTTTCCTCCATGCATGCGAATGCATACCGATTCCAAAAGACTCTCCCTAAAGGAGTGCTTACACAATGAAGCACATAACCTCCTTCACGAGTCTTTTCAAAGAAAGTCTCAATGCTAGTGAGCATGTAAACATATGTAAAAATACATAATGAAGAATATAAATACATGTATTATTTTCAAGATTAAACTAACAATCATATTCAATGTAGTTTTAATATTACAAGCTATCTTTCTTCATACAAAAATATATATTATTGTTCAATTAAAAGCTAATACATATGTTGCATGTATATGCAAGATCTTCCTCCAAGAGGAATTTAACATCACGTTGATGATAATATAAAATAATCACTTAGATGAATAAATTGATTAGTTCCTTTAACCATTAATTTATTAAATAACTTAACTTACCAACATCATGGTAATTTATTCATGGATTTATTAAATAACTAATGTTTGCAAACACCATGGTAATCTACCCATGGTTTTATGAAATAAATAATCTTTGTCGACACCATGGAAAAACTACCCATGTTTTTATGAAACTATCCATGGATTTATTAATTCATTAACCTCTACCACTATCATGGTAACTTATTCATGGATTTATTAAATAAATTACTATTTTCAACATGGTTAATGAATAGAATATTAATGTGAGAAACTTCTCTTTTCTTCTTCACTATGAAAATAATTCAAAAGTCACTCTCTTTAATCTATTCAAGAATAGACTTGTTATCACTTCATAATTTAATGAGTACAAAAAGTCTCTTTTTAAAATAAGAGCATTCCTCTTCTATTTTCTTTCTTATGTAAATATTTTATTAAAGAGTTACCCTCTTTGAATCTATTCAAGAAAATATCTTTTAAAAATAAGGTGCATGACTAACCCTTATTTGGGCATAAGAGCTAGCTAGACCTTTTAAAATAATTAACAAAGTTAACATGTAACCTTTGCAAACCCTCGCAAAGGAATTAACGCAATGGACTTATCTTCTACTCCCAAGATAAATCCATTCTTATGAAAATAGTCAACAGTAAATTGGTTTATCAAATCCCAATAAACTAATGAGATATCATTTCCTTGATATAGGTAACTTATCTCAAGAAAGATCATTAGTATTCTATATATAATCTTTATTTATATCTTTTAACTCAAAAAAAGAAGACTATATAATAAAAAGAGTAAGCCAAAATCACCTTTCTTGGCAATCGACTCTCATTCCAAAGGCATATATTTAAAATATAAAACATGCATCTTCTATTTTTGTTGCCTCTACAAAATTATATAAATATTTATATATATAATCTTTCCTTTATATCTTTCTTCTCACCAAAAGATTATATAATAACAATTAACAAATATTTTAATCACTTACCATACACCCATTTGAGCCACCGCTCGAACGTAGCAATCTTTAAAAATGCACTGACTGCACAAAAAGAAGTGGTCGAAGTGGTCAGATAAGCATGTCCGCCGCAAGCAAAGGCTTCACCAAGAAGAGAGTGATGGACGCAACATTCCTTCTTGAAGAAGTGTACCATGGCCACCGAACTCTTCCTCGTCGATTTTTTTAACACAATAGCATAATAACAATAGGCAATACCTGAAGACAATAGCATAAAAATAACAATCCAAATAGCACCAACCAAGGGAATAGCACCCCACAATAGACCACATATAAGTGCAATAGCTTGTCGAATCTAGTGTAATACATCTCCTAGTTGGTCCTTATCCCATGAAGCCTCTGGATCCAGTAGTTTGTTAAAGGAAAAGGGAGGAACCTCTCCATTATGTTGTTGATGAGACTTCGTTGACTTTGATGATATTTCTTTCATCTTGTCTTAAACTTAATCAACTGTTACACAATGCCCGAAGCCTTCTGCTCAAATTTACCTCCGCAGAATGCCTCGACTCCTACTCCCTCATCTTCAGCTATATGTGGGTTAGTTGTGATCGGGCCTGGAAACCCACCTTGTCTTCCGAATTGCAGTTGCAGCAGATCAAACTTGAGTTATACACAAGTGAGGTAGCCACTTTACATGGGGAGAGTTGGTCTATGTCGTCCCGGTTGCGGTTACCATTATTCATTTCAACTGATTCAAAAATTCGGTTTTCAACCAATTCTTGATTCAACTGTTTTTTTGTAAACATGGTAAAATTGTAATTTACAACAGTTTTACATGGGTGTTACAAAATATTTTTTTAAATCATTTACATTAAGTGATGTATGTTTACAATAAGTATTGTATGTTTTATTTTGAGGTATTTTAAAAAATAAATCCAAATTATATAGCTTTATATGTAGTTATATATAATGTGTTTTTCCCTATATATATAGTAAAATAATATATTGTTGAATTTTTTTAATAGATTTTATGGGGAATGTAATTATACTGATAAATTTACAATCATTTAGATTATTTAATTAAATTTATGTCAATTAGGTTTAGTTGAGTAAAATTATTGTTATTTCCCTCACCAAATTCAAGTCTCTATAAAATAACATAATAATAAGAAATATTGTTGTAATGACTACCAACCATTAAACACTATTGTATTGATCTCACTTTTGTTGTGAGACTAACAATTTGTTTTCGTACACATAAACTTATTTTAAAATAATAATTTATTATACAATTAAAAGTCATAATTATCATAAATATTTCGAATACAGAATAATATAATTAACCAAACATATATCTTTTAAATAATGATAGTAAAATTATATTCAATTCCCAAAACTATGATAAGCAATACCACAATTATGACCCCGAATGCGGGTGACAAAACTGACACGAATGACAATCATTTCTCACACACCCCGGAGGACGAATATTTTCAGTGCAAAGCCTCACCTGCGGCGGATCCTCAAACTGTTAGTCATCCAAGACTAACAGAATAAGAATAAGATATGATGATGAAACGCTAGGAACAGCGTCACCCTGTCTAGGGCACTCTTCCACATCTATCACCATAAATCATTATCATGATTAATTCATATATCAGCCATCCCCCTTCCCTCGAGCTTGCTCAGACAATCGATCATGACACGCAACTGCGATAGACAAAATTATGATAGGAAAAACTAGAATTATGAAATCAAATATACAAGACCAAAATCTATCACTAAAAATACGAGAGGTTTTTGTGTTTTTGGTAGGAGTTCAACCCACGCCAATCTTAACACCTCTGATACTAGTTCAATCCATCCCAATTTTAACACTTGCTTTGTAAAACATTTTATAAATTTTTTGAATTATTCTACAGAATTGTGGTGATATACTAATTTTTTAATTAGCTAATTAGTATAATCAAGAATAAAAATGTTGTATTATTTTTACAAATGTAATTAAGAAGTGGATTCTACGAAACCTCTTTTGAATAGCAGCTTGTAAAATGTGCATTAACTTATAAAACATTTTTCCCATTAGCATTCTCTCACTATAGCAGAGTTCTTCGTTAGTTGCCACACTGAGATAACACAACAAAAATGAATAATCATTATTCTTTGTTTGCAAAAGGTAGGGTGTGTTTGGCCTAGTAAAATGTAGGTATTTGTCATCTTTACTTATTTAGTGAAATACCATTTAAATTTATAAATTTATAAGTTGTATTTTTTTATAATAATAATATTAGTAAAATTATATTTATTAATGCGGTTCATATAAGTAGATAGAGATATTAAATCTATGAGTTTTGTGATCCATAATGTAGATAAAATGTCTTTCGGAATAATCATATCATTAGGATTAGGTCGACGTTTCGAACCAATTAATGTGGTTCATCCTCGGGACAAGGTGGAGAAACTAATCGATCTTGATGAATAAATAGAGGAGATGCATCATTGCCCAGAAATAGGGAGTTCCACATAAACACGGAATCATGTAAACCCCCTTCATGTCCTTAGGGTCAATAGGGTCCTTAATAGACCCAAGAGAATTTCTAATAGTGCAAAGAGGTTTGAAAGAAGCAGAGACGTTATTTCTTATAAGGACATGGGAAATTTTGTCCATTGTCCCCTCGATAAATGGGAGATGGAATTTGGAAATAGGATCCACCCGAGTAGATTTTCCATTCAGCCTTTTATATGCCTTTCAAAAGGCTTTAAGACCAAGAGATCTATTGTAACCATTGTTTACAAAAACGTCAAGAATATGGGTCTTCTCAGATTCCAAGGAGCTGCCGTCAGAGATTCTCAGAGCACGAGTCGCCAAAGTACAAAGGACCCAAATTTCTGAGCAGGAAAATGATGGGACTTAGCATGGAGGTATTGTTCCGTGTGAGTCTTCTTGTGAAAAAATCGATGAGAAATGGAACCATCTTCATTCCTTGAGAGAAGGATATCAAGGAAAGGGAAGCAACCATCAACCTCCACTTCCATCATGAATTTGATGGAATCAGAAAGCGAGTTCAAGTTTTGGAGAAACAGGTCGATCCATCACGCAAAGGATCAGGGAGCATGCTGCAGATATTAGGCACAATAGATCCCGTACCTCAGCCCTTGGTGAGCATGTAGAGAAATCATGTCACCATTTTTGCATTAAAGATTCCAAAGTTGTTGCCAAAGTAGTTCATTTCCACCATAGGAAATCAAGGGAGGCGATCAAAATTGAGCAACATGCTAAGAATCTCAATCGTGATTATGGTTGGAAATTAAGTAAAAGCTGGACCCCAGTTCTCGCTAGGTAATTTTGTTTTATTTTTATTTATATATCTGTATAAATACATTAAATTAGTTTTTAATTAATTAGTTAATTTTATTAAGTGGTTAATTAATTAATTGATTTATTTTATTTATTTATTTTCTTATTTTTATTTATTTATTTATTTATCGTCATTTTATTGTTATTTTTTTATTTATTAAAAAAATTAACCCTCCTTAATATATTTAATTGAATTAGCCTTTTTAATTTCTTAACTCATTTTAATTTAATTGATTTATTATTTATTTGAATTATTAACCCTTTTTAATTAAACATTTTAATTTAATTAATTTATTATTTAATTTATTTATTTTTATTATTTGATTATATAATTTATTTATTTAATTTATTTTTTATTTTTATTTTTTTTTATTTATTTTTTTTTACTTATTTTTTTTTTATATTTTTTTATTTATTTTTTATTTATTATTTATTTTTTTATTTTCTATTTTATTTTTAAATTATAAGGTTTAACCTTCCCTATTATATTTAGTTACTAATTTAAATTAATTAAATTAATTTTATCATTTAAATTGAATTCTTAACTAAATATAAACCCCCTTTTTCATAAATTTCTTTAAATTGAATTCTTAACTAACTTTCTAACGACTAGTTTTTAACAATTAGTTCTTAACGGCTATTTTCGGGCAATGATGCATCTCCTCTATTTATTCATCAAGATCGATTAGTTTCTCCACCTTGTCCTGAGGATGAACCACATTAGTTGGTTCGAAACGTCGACCTAATCCTAATAATGTGATTATTTCGAAAGACATTTTATCTAGATAGAGATATATTAAGCACATTTACAATCATATCAATAAATGTACTTAATACAATCCATAAATTTATATCAACTACATTAATAATTAATAATTATTAGATATATATTACCATTTATAATTATTAATAACTATATAAATAAGAACAACCATATTATTATATATTTATAATATTTTATTAGTATTGTATTATATATTAATATAATATTATGTTATTATATAATATTATATCAATATATTAAGATATATTTCAAAATATAATATAGTTAACTTATAATATAAAAATATTATTTAATTATAATTAATAATATTTATTTATTTTTCATTATTATCTTAATGTCAATAATATATATAATAGTATAAGATATAGAATATATTTTTTTAATATTAGGGATCAATAAATTTAATAGAGTAATATAATAAACTTAAGGGTCTCATTTCTTATGATTCTAATGTCACAATAATACACCTTAATATTAGAAACTCTAACATTATAAAACCAAGGGAATAATATTAAACTATACCATTAGTATTATAATTAAAGGGATTATAAAAGCTAGGTTGTATATTATAAATTCAAGGGATTAATGTTATAAACAAAATGAATTAGTATTATAAACCCTTATGACAAATAGTATAAACCCAAGAGGTCTAGTCCCACTAGCACAATCGATTGAGAAAGGGTTTCATTAGTAAGGCATCCTGTATTCAAACCTCACCTAGGTGCTAAGCACGTGTGCTTGAAGGAGACATCTAACTTACAAAGAAAAATTATAAACCCAAAGGATCAACAAAACCAAAGGATTATCAATAATATAAACCTACAATCTATTGAGAAAGGGTTTCATTAGTAAGGTGGCATGTATTCAAACCTGAACCGGGTATTAAGAAAGTGTGCTACAAGGAGACATCTCACTTACAAAAAAATATTATAAACCCAAGGGATCGACAAAACCAAAGGATTATCAATATTATAAACCTAATGAATTAATCAACTGGAGGGATCAATATTATAACAACAAAGGATTAATATTATAAACCCAAGTGGTCAATATTATAAACGAAAGGGATCAATAAAACCAAGGGATTAACATTATAAATCATTGAGATTCATATTTTAAACTGAAAGGATTAATTAACCCATGGATTTATTGATTTAAGAAATATAAGAGATTAATAAAGGCACTAATTAGTATTTTAAACCCAAGAGATTAATATTATTAACTCAAAGGATATATATATATATATATATATATATATCTCTTGGGTTTATTATCTCTTTGGTTTATAATATTAATATATTGGGTTTATTAATCCCTAATATTATAAACCCTATATATATATATATATATATATATATATATATATATATATATATATATATAGGGTTTATAATATTAGGGATTAATAAACCCAATATATTAATATTATATATATATATATATATATGTTTATAATATTATGGATTAATAAACCCAATATATTAATATTATAAACCAAAGGGATTAATAAACCCTACTATTTATATTATAAACACATGAGATTACAAGCTTTTGGATAAATAAATCGAGGTCTTTGTTAGTATTATTAACCCAAGGGATTAATAAACCATATGGATTATTGATATTATAAAGCCAAAATATTAATATTATAAACCCAAAGGATCAATAAACCCAAGGGATTATTGATATTATAAACTCAAATAATTAATCAACCAAAGAGATTAATATTATAAATTGTAATATTCCTAATTAGCTTTTAGCTAGTTGAAATATTCAATTTTGTTTTTGTTAATAAAATAGATGAATAAGAGGGTAAAGGGACACATAAATCTCTTTAGTAGGAATAAAACCACTTCTAGTGTGAAAGTGGATCAATGTATCTAGTTGAATAAACCGCCCCTTGGTGTGAATGGGGGTCAATGCATGTGGATGGGGTCAAGATTGACCAAATCAACAACACGGTCATGGAGGTAGTGGAGAGATATTGGAGGACAGCATAGTCATAATGGGAGGAAGTCTCCATGAGAGTAGCATATTTAATGAGTGGGAACAAAGGGGAGAAGGCTCACAAGGCATATAAGGAATGGTATGGAAACCATAGAGGGCATTTTGAATATTGTTTATGTATGGTATTTTATGAATTGTTACACACTTCAGCTATTTAGCGGAGTCTGCTGTGCTATTTAGCACAAGGGTGTTTTTGGGCAGAAATCCCACCCTCATCCTTGGGGGACTTTGAGTGCCCACTCAAGAGAGGTTCCTTTGAGTTTCATTCCATCATTCGGCATGAGGACAATCTTCAGCCACCTTCATCAACATAGTCTCCTTCATAAATTGCGCAATTCAGGATGGCAGTTTCAGTGGAGGGTTGATAACCCAAGTTCTTGAACTTATTTTCCTCTCACAGGAGTAGCCCTTCATCCAGAAAGTCAGTGGGGAAGAGTAGTAGCTATTTTCTCATCAGATCAGCCACCTCCCAGTAGTTCCCCAGCTACAGAGCGTAATTCGGCCCTAGGGCTACATTTTTCATATTGTGTCTTTCTGGAAACCCTTTCTGGGTTATCTTTGAATTGTGATAGAAAGCCCAGATATCTGATCCCAATATTTTGTAATATTACAAAATAGGAAAAATAGGAATATTGAACATAAAACTCAAAATTGTAGTAAATATTAACACATCAAAACATGAGAAAATCATAGAGCCATTTCATTATGTATAGTGTCATAAAAATGAGTACAATGCCTTAAGGAAAAAGTCACTCAAGCTAAGCAAACAAGCCCCCCATGATCCAATACACCAAAATTTGAGATACTACTAATACACAAAATGTCGAAATGCCATGATTACGCAGTCCAAGTTAGAATAACTTGAACTGGAGAATAAAAATACAAATATATGATGATATAGTGCTCATAGAATTCTGAGATCAGAGATCTAGGCTTTCTAGCAAAATTCCAAGACAACCCAGAAAGGGTTTCTGGAAATATAGTATGTGAAAAATGCAGCCCTAAGGTTGATTTACGCTCTCCAACTCAATAGTTGCAGGGAGATGACTGCTATGACAATAAAATAGCTGATACTCTTCCCTTATAGCTTTCTGGATGAAGGGATGCTCCCTTCACTAGGAAACTAGCTCACAAACTGGGTTTCTCAACCCTCCACTGCAACTGCCCAGAAAAATAACGCAGTTTCTGACGGAGACTACACTGTGGTAGATGACTGAAGCTTGACCTGATGCCAGATGGTGGAATGAAGCTCAAATGAACCTCTCTTGAGTGGACACTTGAAATCCCCTGAGGATGAGGGTGGGATTTCCGCCCGGAAACACCCTTGTGCTAAACAACACAACAAAATTTTCTAAATAGTTGAAGCATGTAGAAAGTCATAAAATACCAAGACATAAAAAATAATAAGAATTCCTTCTATGGCTGCCATCTCATTCCTTATATGCTTTGTGAGCTTCCTCACCCTTGGTCTTGCTCATTAAATATGCTACTCTCATGCATACACTCCTCCATCATAACTATGTTTTCCTCAACTATCTCCACTCCCTCCATGACAGCGTTGTTGATTTGGTCTACCTTGACCCCATCCACATGCTTTAGCCCTATTCACACCCAAGAGTGCTTTATTCAGCTAATATAATGTTCCATATTCAAATTAGAAGTGATTTTTATTCCTACTAAAGGGATTCATGGGTCCCTATACCCTCTTATTCATCTATTAATTAAGAAAGACAAAATTAATACTCTAATTAGCTAAAATCTAAATTAGGAATATTATAGTCCTCCCCGCCAAAACGTTGCTTGTCCTCAAGCAACTACAAATATGTGGCCCACCCTGTTGACCCGATGCAAATGAGAACAATGCCTGGATCCCATACAAACCCCTTAGTGTGGCTATGCCCCTATGTCAGGCTACCTAGAACAGACCCCTTCATGGTGGGATCCCAAATGGATCTCTCGCCATACCTGTCATCAATAAATCCTCCTGGATCCCAACTCCGCCATGGCCAATCATCGCCCGAGTCCCCTAGCTTGGGCTGCGCACTACATCTAGCTATAGGTACTACCTCATGAGGTGAAGACCGCCAACATGCATCAATTCTCCATGGCCCATGATGTGCCATAGATCTGACTGTATAAGCTACCCCACCAACTGCATACCAACTCATCACCTCTCTCCCCTGACTCAATCCAATTTTTATCCTGCTCTCTTGAAGTCGGGATGGAATGCTAAAGAGTTGTCGACATGTGCCCCATTTCCAACTGTAAACAGTAGTACCTATCATGTCTACGGGTTTGTGCTCTACTATGCACCTAACTAAGAATATCATACCATCCATAGGAAACCAACTCATGATCTCCCACCAGTCTATCATGGTTGAAGAATCCAATGTGGTGATACCTGCATATGGAACATCTCTAGATTTTGGTCGCCAACTCACACTCAACTCACGTTGCTCTGTCCCGTCTGTTAATGAGAACTGCCTCAAAGGGAAGGCCCCTCTCTCTATCATAGACTCAAGTTGGAAAGGTATACTGCAAGCCCCACTGATGTAATCCTAGAGAGTGTTGCTCCCTGAAAGTTTCGTAGTCCTGCTAACTATATATGCCTCTACCAACACCTCATCAATGGGTCGGCCCAAAGATGGATGCACCACCATCTCCAACAACTCCTCCTCCATGGTTTACCCCAAGGTTAACCACATATATAGCACTGGCTCACTATGAGCCTCCATATGGCTCTCCCACAAAGGACTCTCATGCATTATGTGCATAACATCGAACATAGTTTCCCCATGCTCCACCATATGCTACTCAGGCTTAATCATCACAAGTGATTAATCATCCTGAATATCTCTCATCGAGTTCTCTAACTACTCACCGTGCATGCTGGAAGACAAATCTGGCCTATTTTCATCAACTCCACATGACTTCTCATGCTCCCCAGAAGCATCCTCATTTGACCCCATGTACTCATCTAAAGAAGAGTTATTGTCCTGGCATACAGAAGGAATGTCCCCATGCTCTACCTCTGCCATATCATCTGCATCATTCAAGCATGAGTGATTAGGCCTCCCTCTGCCTTAGATCTGCCAATAACACCCTTGTAAACCTATTTCTGCTAAACGTGGTGTCTCCAGATGCTCAAAACTATCCTCATCAATCCTAGGTGATTTTTACCCTAGGGTACACCTAATGCCCCTATCCATGAGTCCCCTTGGAGGTAACGTTCCAAGTGTCTGTTGCACCATATCATGGGTCACTGCATACCACCAAGTGTCTCTGCACTCCTCATCATGCCACTGTATGTTGTGACCTTCCCCTGTACACCACCAGATACTACTAGTTACAACTATACCATCATGTATCCTACATGGGTCAAAAGATCCACTCCTCTGCTAGTAAACCCCCCATGAGGTGGGCTACATCTCCCCATCTGCTCTAAAGTATCAGAGTAGCCCAACTCCTCATATGCCAATGAAAATGACACCATTTCTCCTATCCTCCATAGCTAAAGCATACCATATACCCATGAGAGAGCACCGTCTCTACACACTACCATGTCTGGTGGCCTATCGATGCCTTCTCCTCTGACCAGCGCCTGCCAATGTATAAGGCTAATCACCCTGTGACCCCGTGCATGGTCATTATGCTAAGATAGCTCTAGAAAAGGTGTACCCTCCCATCGAACCATCCTATCACTAGGGAATTCTGGGGCTCTCATAGAGATCTGAAAATGTGTGTGCGCCCAAACATCATACCCATCGCACAATAACTACCATCACCTATTGACTCTATCATGTGATAGTAAATCCCACCTGGATCCCAACAATAATTTGACCCTCATGTCCTTATGGTAACCCATGGACTCTGCTGAAATGTGGCCATGGATGTATCCAGCTGCCTAGCCTATTCCCTGGGGTACCAACTCAGTACCTCTTGCCATCCAACCTCGAGAAAAGAATCAAATGTAAGAATCCCCAAACATAAAATATTCCCTCTATTGTTCGAGTGCTACATCTTGTCGATGTATGCCTGAAGGGGGGTACTTTGACACTCTAATGTGCCCTCTAATTGCACCATGAGGGAATCCAACCATTCCCCAATGTGGACCAAATTTATCGCTGGCTCGGCACAAACCACTCTTATGCCTTCCAACTCCTCATTCTACTGTAGGATAGCCTCTCATACTGATGTGGCCTCCACTTTCAAAGCTAGAATTTCAACCCGAAACTGATGGCACTACTATGTGTGACCATCGTCCAATACCTCTATATCTCCTAATGCCTCCTCAAGGGATAGCCCAAAGGATGGTTGCACACCCTTCTCCATAGATACTTCAGTATGCAAGGCATGCTCACTAGTCAGCTGCATGTCATTGTCATTTGATAATTTTTCCATAAACCAAAAGGCCTTTGTACCTATCGGCTCCTCAAAAATGGTGGAGTTGTCTTCTGACAACTCATCAACCTGTGATGCATTGCTATCATTAAATAACTCGGTCACAACCCCAGATACCCCATCAATGGATACCTCAACAATCGATGGTGTCTCATCAATGAATGTATGCTCAACTGTCTCCTCCCAAGTCTTTGTCATACTCTCTAATGACCCATCAAAAGTAGGTATAAAAAGTCTACCCATGGTACGTTGCATGTCATTTCCCTGCGTGTACCCTCTTCCTCTGTTGTAGCTACGAGGTCTTTCATTTTCATTAATATGGAAAAATTCCTAGAAAGTTAGATGTTCTTTAAATCTTTGAGTCTAAGGTTCATATTCCAGAAAATAATCACAAAGATCCTCCTGCTCTTGTGGTCCTCCATCCCCATTTCCTACTACTATGAAGGTAGGCATAGTGGAGTGTTGTGAATATTTTTGCACTGTCGGTTGCTCATACCAATGATGTGAAGTACCGTAACTTTCACCATTTTTCAACCCTCTTGGGGTTTCCCTTCGTCTCTCTACTCTCATCTTCTTGATCTCTCTGGCGAGGTCCTGCATAGTTCTAAGGAATAGATTGCAAAAATCCTTCCCATAACCTTCTTCTACCATTGGAAACTCCCTTTATCCTCCTCCACTGGAATACAGTTTTTTTTGCTGGATGTGAACTCTGAAACAAGTTGAATCTGGTATTGCAATCGGAAGAATTTGAAAAATGGCCACCACAACAAATCTAAGAAAATATTCTTCAGAGAACCTTCAGTTTCTATCAATCCAGTCCGAATTTGGAAAAAATTCTCATTCGAGAATATAATTGGTTTGTTCTGCACAAAACCCATGTCTCATATTTTTGTGATTCGTCTTCATTTTCATGAAATAACTAATGCAAAACTTTCACTTTTTATCCCAACGAATTTCTGTGTTTTCTGCTTTTGTATCTCTCAAAGAACCTTCTGTTTCTCTCAATCCAGACCGAATTTGGAAAAAATTCTCATAGGGAAACATAATTGGTTTGTTATACATAAAACCAATGTCTCAGATTTTCGAGATATATCTTCATTTTCCCAAAACATATAATGCAAAATTGTCATTTTATTTCGGCAGATTTCTGCGTTCTCAATTTTTGTATCTCCTTGCCCAATCCGTAATGTATTATCTATCTCTGGATGTCATATACTGATTCTTACACAGGCCAAGCCAAGATTATGCTTTGATACCACTGTAATATTCCAAAATAGGAAAAATAGGAATATTGAACATAAAACTGGAAATTGCAGTAAATTTTAATACATCAAAACATGAGCAAATCATAGAGCCATTTCATTTTGTATAGTAGCAAAAAATGAGTACAATGCCTTGAGGAAAAATTCAATCAAGCTAGGCAAAGAAGCCTCCGATGATCCAATACACCAAAATGTGAGATACTACTAATACACAAAATGTCGGAATGTCATGACTACGTATTCCAAGTGAGAATAAATATAGTTGGAGAATATAAATACAAATATATGATGATATAGTGCTCAGAAAATTTCGGGATCAGAGATCTGGGCTCTCTGGCACAATTCCAAGACAACCCAAAAAGGGTTTCCAAAAATACACTATGTGAAAAATGCAGCCCTATGGCTTAATTACACTCTGCAACTCAATAATTGTAGGGAGATGACTGATATGACAAGAAAATAGCTAATAATCCTCCCTTAGAGCTTTCTAGATGAAGGGATGCTCCCTTCACTAGGAAACTAGCTCACAAACTCGATTTTTCAACCCTCCATTGCAATTTCCCTGCAAAATAACTCAGTTTTTGACTGAGACTGCATTGTGGTAGATGGTTGAAACTTGGAATGATGCTAGATGGTGGAATGAAGCTCAAATGAACCTCTCTTGAGTGGGCACTCAAAGTCCCCTGAGGATGAGAGTGGTATTTATGCCCGAAAACACCCTTGTGCTAAACAACACAACAGACTCTGCTAAAAAACTGAAGCGTGAAAAAAGTCATAAAATACCAAGACATAAACAATAATCAGAATGTCTGATATGGCTTCCATCCCCTTACTTATATGCTTTGTGAGATTCCTCACCCATGGTCCCACTCATTAAACATACTACTCTCATGCATACATTCCTCCATCATAACTTTGTTGTCCACTATCTCCACTCCCTCCATGACAACGTTGTTGATTTGGTCAACCTTGACCCCATCAACATGCTTTAACCCCTATTCACACCCAAGAGTGCTTTATTCAACTAATATAATGTTCCACATTCGCATTAGATGTGGTTTTTATTCTTACTAAAGTGATTTATGGGTCCTTCTACCCTCTTATTCATCTATTAATTAAGGAAGACAAAATTTAATATTATAATTATCTAAAAGATAAATTAGGAATATTACGCATTTTCTGAGCACTATATCAGTAGATCTATGCATTCCTAGTTTCCAAGAGAAGTTATTTCTAGCAGGATTGCACAGTCATAGCCTCCCAACAGTTTATGTAGTAGCATTTTTTCATGTCTTGATGTATAGGGTTATTTGAGGCTTATGTTTTGATGTGTTGATGTTTACTGCATTTTCGAGTTTTATGTTCAATATTCATGTTTTTCCTATTTTAGAATATTATAGTGGTATCAGAGCATAATCTTGGCTTCTCTTGTGAGGCATCACATTTATGTCATCAAAAGAAGAAGAACCTCTCACAGAATGGGAGAAGTGGTATATTAATAGAGGTCTAAGGTTTGATTATACAAACAAAAATGAAGGCAAATGAAAGACTCCTATATCAAGAGAAATAGATGAAAAGGTGTTTCCAAAGCTTCTTCTCCAAACCATGCAATACATTGCCAAATAAATCAAGGAGATGAGGATGGAAAGACAAAAGGAGACCCCAAGAGGGTTTCTACATGGAAAAAACTCTGACACTTCACATCACTGGTGTGAGAAACCAGCGGTGCAACAAGTTTCTCAATGCTCCACCATGCCTACATTCCTAGCAGTATGAAATAGGGGTGGAGGACCCCAAGAACAAGAAGCTCTTGGTGACTAATTTCTAGAATATGAATCTCAATCCAAAAATTTCAAAGAGAATTTGAAATTCCAAGAGTTTTATCAGATCAAGGATAATAGGAGACCTCGTAATAACAATAGAAATGGAGGGTACATGCAGAACAATGATTTGAAGCGCACTATGGGTAGATTCTTTCTACCTGCTTTTGATGGGTCATCCAAGTGCACAACCAAGGCTTGGGTGGAGAAACTAGAAATTTATTTCCAATTGAACAAAGTACTCGATATTGAAGCTATTAAGATAGAAGCACTGCACATGAATGGTGGCTTCACAGTCTATCTACATTGGGGCATTAAAATGTGACTGCATATGCAGAATTCACCCAGAGGTTGGTAGAAATATTTTACCGAAGAGATCCAGAGGCACACTTTGTTGAGCTATCCAGGCTCAAGCAGTTAGGAAATATGGAGACCTATATCTCTAAATTCCTAAAGCTTTCCATCATGGTGCCAGATTTATCTACAACTAAGAGAGTATATATGTTCATTGATGGGCTAGCAGAGCCTCTGCTCCAAGATGCCATTGAGAGGGCTAGGGACTTACAAGATGCTTTGCTAAGGGTAAGAGCTCCATTTTATCAAAATCCCACTTTTCAGTCAAAGGGGAAAGATGTGAAGGTTCCTCCTCCAAAGGAGAACCAGAGCAAAGGACCTCTCAGTGATGATGTCTGTAGATATTTGAGGAGGAGGAAGCTTTGCTTCACTTGCCAAGAACCATGGGCACCAGGGCATCAATGTGCTGCGAGGAAGGCACACTATATTGAAGTATTCTCTGATATTTAAGAGAATAAGAGGATACGGAAGGAGACACTAGCGTTGTGGCACCAGGATAGGATCCACCACCACCAGGGAGTGGAAATGGGGCATTTTCTCCAATTGGAGGGGCCCTTGCATCTTTGTGGGGATTACCCAAGTATCGAACCTTGAGAGTCCAAGGAATAGTTCAGGGGAAGCAGGTGTCAATATTGATAGACAATGGGGCTACCCACAATTTTATTTATGCTCAAATAGCGCAGAAGAGAACCATACCCACAGATGATTTTGAAGGGTTCTTAGTTTTGGCTCCAGGAGCTAGAACCTTGCAATCTATGAAGTATGTTCTAGCATTATCTGTAAACTTTGGGGTATACACTTTGACTGATCATTTATTTGTGGTCGATATTCCTGACACTAATGTAATATTGGGTGTGCAATGGTTGATTACACTAGGGAATCTCACCACATATTGGGAGACCTTGCAGATGGAATGGATAGATAAGAAGAGAGGTAAGCATCCAATGATCATGGTCATGAACACCTATCCACATCAGGAAGTCTTCGCACATAATATGGAGACTGATTTTCACAGAGGAGGAAAAGAAAAATCAATCTACTCAGATATGCAGTTTACTCTAAACCATGATTTTACATTGTTCGAAGGAATTCCACCAAGAAGCCCCCCGAACCGAAAGTTGGTTAAAGAGTTCTCATAACTAGTGGTACCACTCACAGATATGGCTAAGAGGGGAGCCTTTGATGGGACAAACACTACGCAAAGGGCCTTTGATTGGCTCAAGGAGGAGATGAATATTTGTCTGGTATTGGTATTACCAAATCTCACCAAAATTTTTGCGCTGGAATGTGATTCTTCAGGGGTAGTTGATGGCACAGTTATGGTGCAAGGAGGTTATTCCATAGCCTTTAAGAGTCATAATATACTTCCAAATAGGCATGTGTATTCCAGATATGGGAATTGGTTGCTAGCTATCATGCATGCATTATCCAAACTCAAGAAATATTGGATGGGCAACAACTTCCAAGTGAGTATTGATCATCATAATCTTCAATATTTTCTTAAGAAAAATCAGCTACAAGAGAGGCAACAAGAATGGGTTACTAGAATTCCAGCATATGACTATGACATTGAACATGTCAAAGAGAGAAGCAATGATGTAATAGATGCATTATCACAGAGACTAGCAACACTATCATTGATGAGTGTGGATTCAGATTGGGAGTCCCAACTATTGGTGGAGTATTCCAAGAACCACTTCACATGTGAGGTACTTGATGGGTAGGTGACCAATTATAGGTATAGAGTGATGGATGGGGTCATCTACTACCAGGATCAGATCTTCTTGACTAGTATTATAAGCTCAATGAGAAAATTCTACATGCAACACATGATTAACCCCTTTCCAGCCACCAAGGTTTCACAAAGACATATCAGGCCATCAGGGAGAGATCGAGTGGAAGGGTCACAAGGACGGTGTGCTCTAGCATATCAGGAAGTGGGTGGTTTGATATAGGAATGAAGAAGAAAACAACCATCCTAAAGGGTTGTTACAGTCACTTCCTTATCCAGAAGGGGAATGGGAGAGCCCTTCTATGGACTTCATCACCATTTTTCCAATGGTACATGGTAAGGATTGTATCTTTATAATCATTGGTCAACTAATAGAGCATTTACATTTATTTTCCATATATTTACAGTGAACTGCTTCACAAGGGGGCAAGCTTTTCCTTAGACTTCATGGTTCTCCTAAGACCATAGTCAGTGATATAGAAATCCACTTATTTGATGGTTTTGGGCATGAATTGTTCCGTTTGGGGGGTACCAAGTTGATATCGCTTACCAGTCATTACCCCCAGAAAAATAGGCAGAAAGAGGTAGTAAACAAGTGGCTAGGAAGATACTTGCAAAACTATGTTTCAAAGTAGCAGAAAGCATGGCTGCGATGGCTCCCCTTGGGGGAATATTGTTACCATCCGACATTTTATATGGCATTCTGTGTGTCTCCATTTTTGGTTCCATATGGTGATGATTCTCTATCAGTTTTTGATAGGATGGTTGGAGCAAGAAAGGCTCCTAGAATCAAATATTGGATCCAAGAGAGTCAGGATATATTCCGGTCTCTTAAGGACAACATTGCTACAACCCAAGATAGGAAGAATTTATATACTGATTATGGTTAGGCAGAGAGATATTTTTGGGTGGATAATTTGGTCTATCACCATATTTAGCCATGAAAACCATCCACATTGAAGGAGAAGGGGGTTGAGAAGCTTAAGCCCCATTTCTATGGGCCATACAGAATGATCCATTATGTTGAGGAAGTAACATATGGGTTGGAGCTCCCCTTTGGGAGTAAGATTCTCGACATTTCTCATGTCTCATGCCTCAAAAGGGCCATGGAAAAACATGTGGTTGACACCATGGATCTCCCACCTTTTGATGATGAGGGCCATTTAGTTTTACAATCATAGGCTATCTTGGACACTTGGGAGGGACAGCTAAGGAACAAAATTATTGAAGAATATCTAATTCAATGGAGGAATCTACCGGATGAGGATGCTACATGGGAAGGAAGGAATATTTTACGGTATCCATATTTGCAGTTTCTTGAGGACAAGCAACATTTGGGAGGGGAGGACTGTAATATTCCTAATTAGCTTTTAGCTAGAGGTTAGAGGGACCCATAAATCTCAAGTTAGTAGGAATAAAACCACTTCTAATGTGAAAGTGGATCAATGTATCTAGTTGAATAAAGCACCCATTGGTGTGAATGGGGGTCAATGCATGTGGATGGGGTCAATATTGACCAAATCAATAGCGCAGTCATGGAGGTAGTGGAGAGATATTGGAGGATAGTGCAGTCATAATGGGAGGAAGTCTCCATGAGATTAGCATCTTTAATGAGTGGGACCAAAGGGGAGGAGGCTCACAAGGCATATATGGAAGGGGATGGCAGCCATAGAGGGAATTTGAAATATTTTTTATGTATGGTCTTTTATGACTTTCTGCATGCTTCAGCTATTTAGCAGAGTCTGTTGTGTTTTTAGCACAAGGGTGTTTCCAGGCAGAAATCCCACCCTCATCCTCAGGGGAATTTGAGTGCCCACATAGGAGAGGTTCCTTTGAGCTTCATTCCATCATCCAGCATCAGTCTAATCTTCAACCACCTTCATCAACACAGTCTCCTTCAGAAATTGCGCAATTCAGGAGGGAAGTTTCAATGGAGGGTTGATAACCCAATTTATTGAGCTTAGTTTCCTGTGAGGGGAGCAGCCCTTCATCCAAAAATTCAATGAGGAGGATTAGCAGTTATTTTCTCATCATATCAGTCACCTCCTAGCAGTTACTCAAATGCGAAGTGCAATTCATCCCTAGGACTGAATTTTTCATATTGTGTATTTCCATAAACCCTTTCTGGGTTATCTTGGAATTGTTCTAGAAAGTCCAGATCTCTGATCTTGACATTTTCTGAGCACTATATTAGAAAATCTACCCATTCCTAGCTTCCAGCAGCAAATATTTCTAGCAGGATTGTGCAGTCATAGCCTCCCAGCAGTTTATGTAGCAACAAATATTTCCAGCAGGATTGTACAGTCATAGCCTCCCAGCAGTTTATGTAGCAGCAATTTTTTATGTCTTGATGTATAGGGTCATTTGAGGCTTGTTTTTCCTAGCTTGAGTGTCTTTTCCTCAAGATCTTGTACTTCATTTTTTGCTATCATATATAATAAAATGGCTCAATGATCTTCTCATGTTTTGATGTGTTGATGTTTACTGCATTTTCCAGTTTTATGTTCAATATTCTTGTTTTTCCTATTCTGGAATATTACATAAACGTAAAGGATAAAAAAACCAAGGGTATATATATATATATATATATATTTGGTGACTAGAGGAATCGACAACGACGGAGGTATCGTACTCACGTAACATAGGGTCGAATCCCCCTGACTACCACTATACCCCTACTGGAGAATGACATGCCCGCACGAATGCTTCCCGGGTTATCGACCGAGGTCGGGATTGAACCTGTGACCTGCTTAACAGCATGAACGCCTTAACAGAATGTCCGCTGACCACTAGGCCAAGCCCCACAGGCTAACCAAAGGTATTAATATTATAAATTCTTGAGATTAATATTATAAACTCAAAATATTAATAAACCCAAGGGTTTATTAAACCCTAACATTATAAACCCAATGGAATAATATTAAACCTTAGGGTTAGTATTATAAACCAACGTATTATAAACCCTAGGATTAATATTCTAAATACAATGGATTAACATTATAAACCTTGGGTATAATATTATAAATCCAAAATATTAACAAACCCAATGTTTTATTAAACTATAACATTATAAACCAAAGAGTATAATATTAAACCCTAGGGTCAGTATTATAAACCAATATTATAAACTGTAGGATTAATATTATAAAACCAAGGGATTAATATTTTAAATCCTTGATATTAATATCATAAACCCAAAATATTAATTAACCCAAGGTTTTATTGAAATTAGAAACTCAAGAGATTAATAAACCCACGTCTTTGTTAGTATTATAAACCTAAGGGATTAATAAACCATCACGATTATTAATATTATAAAGCTAAGATATTAATATTATAAACCCAAGGGATCAATAAACCTGAAGGATTATCAATATTATAAACTCAAATAATTAATCAACCCAAGGGATTAATATTATAAATGGTTGAGATTAATATTATAAACTTAAATGATTAATAAACCCAAGGTTTTATTAAACCCTAATATTATAAATCCAATGGAATAATAGTAACCCTATGATTAGTATTATAAACCCTAGGATTAATATTATAAACCCAAGGGATTAATATTATAAATCCTTGGGATTAATATTATAAACCCAAAATATTAATGAACCCAAGGGTTTATTAAACCCTAAAATTATAAACCCAGTGGAATAATATTAAACCCTAGGGTTAGTATTATAAACCCTAGGATTAATATTATAAACCAAAGGGATTAAGATTATAAATCATTGGGACAAATATTATAAATTTTAAAGATGAACAAACCCAAGGGTTTATTAAACCTTAACATTATAAACCAAAGGGATTAATATTAAACCCTAGGGTAAGTATTATAAACAAGGGTATTTATAGGTTATGAGGGATTACTATGGTTAATCAAAGTTTAACTGATCGGAATCTAGATCAGGGGCAAAAAATTGCTCAAAAATGGAAGCACTCAAAATTGCACCAAACTAGAATGACATCGACTGGACCATTGCTAGGAATCCAATGCAACTCGTTTCACCGAAAACCGAGTTTGGATGAATAAGTTATAGTGTGTTGATCACCGTTCACAACAAACAAATTTTAAAAAACAAATATTGCAGAATAGGTACAGCTAATGACATGGCAGTGCAATCAACATGCAGAGAATCTTCTTCATTTTTTAGCCAAATGTTACTGTGACAAGTGTCACAGCGAGATTCGCCAGTTTGGTTTGTGAAGGTGAAAATTGTTCAATGTCCTCTAAGGTTGAATTTGGGTACATGATATTTATGTGTTGGAATTTTTCTTTTTATTATTAATGTTGGATATATATATATATATATATATAATGGTTTATTAAATCATATATTATATTATATTATATTATATTAATATATATATGATTATATATATAATATTAATTATTAAATTCCAAACATTATATTTTAAATTCCACATATAACATGTTAATCCAAACCTATGGTTTATTTTTTAAATCCAAAAGTCCGATTTTCATATTTGAATGGTGGCATATTATAACATTGAAACTATGGATATAACCGAATGGTGGAGCGAATTTAATTCATATTCCAAAGCACATTTCGGAGCGCATGCATTAATTATGGTAGAAATACATTGTATATGCGAAGTTTGAGGTTTAATTATGGTGCATGTATTAAGGTTCGGGTGGCACATATCATTGTGAATTCCAAAGGTTATACGCTGGTTATTTGCGTTGCCAAAAACATATATGGAGGGGCGAGGTCGAGGTTCGACCCCATGACCTCCCCCACTTCAATATTCCCTTCTACCAATATGCCATACCATTTTCATTGAAAAAATATGCACACGACATTGTATTTAAATGCATAGCGGATCTCGGATGGCAGAGCATAGGGGGCCAGCCCTCCTCCACAAGACCACTCCATATAACCACACACCAGTGCCTAGGATAAGTGCAGATTAGTGTGTGTTAATCATAGTTAGTCATTAATTAACCTCCCAGTTAAGTTCACGTATTTTTAGCTATTCCCCAATTTCCGCAGACTTGCCAACTTTGGCGGAGCTAACTGGCACCTTTCCAGATTTAGAGGCAGAATCTAGGGAAAACTTTAATGAAGCCTATCTTGAGCAATTTTTGACCAATTTTGGCTCAAGAATAGTCATTCCTGACAGATTGGCATGCTCTAAATCTATTGGAATAACTTGTAGAGGCAATGGAACAAACCTATGGGTGTTTTTTTATCACTTGAATAATTTTGAAGTCGAGGGCCACTAGGAGGGAAGGCCATGCCTAGATCAGCTGAAGGAAAAATGGAGTGAATGAATAGTAAATTTTTTATGCATTTGATGCTATGAACACAATGGTACAGTTTCCAGAGGTGTTGGATCACATCTAAAGGTACCTTTGTCACTTTGGAGATTAAATAAGCCCATGGCGACCAAGATGGGAGGTCAAGCCTAGATCAACTGTGAACCAAATTCAGAGATTGAATATTCATTTTTGGGGTTTTCATGTCTTTTGAAGCCAATGGAGCAATCATAAAATACATTAGAGCATCACAACTACTTTTAATCAAACATTTGACTCATAATCCCAAGAGCGCCTAGCTAGTTAAAGCAGGTCCATGGAGATGTAGCCAAGGAGGGGTGAAATCCATTATCATCTATTGTATTATGTGATTGTTGTGAGTTATATGTTATTATTTCATTTGTTGTATCTGAGTTTTAATAAGTTAATTAACTCATAATTTGATGATAAAAAACACATGAAACTACACACATAAACCCCTTCACAAGTGGTTAACATGAGATGATCCTTAAACACATTTCTAATACTACTAAGGGAGCTAGCATAGCAATAACTAGTTTTCCCATATTCAGAGAAATTTGGTATCAGAGCAAAATTTTAGCTCATTTTAGCCAAGGTCGGCTAATTCTTCTATAACTATTGGCTTTTGAATTTGTGCAAGGAGAATTTAACTGTGTGCAAGTTTATGTGTGAAGGAGAGATCTAAAGTCTCAAATCACAACAAAGAAGCTTTGTATGCATTTCATGTGTGATGGCAGCTTCATTAAGTGATGCTTCTATTCAATCTTCCTTAGAAAAAATCTGTGATAAAGAGATGTTGCAGAAACTCTACATAATGATTGATAGGATGCAAGAGAAGTATGAAGATAAGAGGGAGAGTGTTAAACTTCAAGAGTAGTTTATTGCCATGAAGGAGGAGAGGCAAGATATTCTTGAAAGGGTGCATGAGATGGAGACTCAGCTCCATATTTCAAATGAGAACTTAGCAAAGATGCATGAGATGGAGACTCAGCTCCTTGATGCCAAGAAAGCCTTAGCCAAGCATGTGCTTGAAAAGGAGGTAATAAATTCAATTCTATCTTCAATTTCCTCTCAATATGAATGTGTAGATGCTTTTTAAATACGCACTAGAGGAAAAGGGTCCAAATTATTGATGAATATGGGCTATGAAGGAAAATGATTGAGCAAACATGCACAAGGCATAGTTGAGCCAATTTTTATTGATAAAGGCCTAAGTATTTGGGTCTTGGTTATGGATAATGTGATGGATGAATATCTAAATCCAAGGAGGCACATGATGGTGTTTCAAGAAGGACTTTAATTTCATGTTCATTACCTCAAGCTTGTGAAGATTGTGTTCATGAGGAATGCAAAAGTTTTACATCCACTTTGCAAGAAGGTGCTCATAAGCATGTAGCTAATGAGAATGGCGAACAAGAGGATGTTGAAATATCTAAAGTATTTGAATGCATTGTTGGTATTCCAAAGAGAGCCACTACCTCATCAAAATCACCTCCTGAAGAAGGTGACAAAGGTGAATGTTCAAGGTATAAATTTTCTTTTAATCAAGTTGATTTTGATTATGATAAAATGGAAATTTCTCACATAATATTTGGAGAAAGTTTACATGTTCATTTTGTGGTTTGGATAGCCATAATGTTTCAATATTTTGGAAGAAGATAACCATGCATAGGAAAATTTCAAAGAAAAGGAGGCAGAAAGCCAAATACAAAGCAAACTGTGTTGAAAAGAAGAGGCAATTGTTTTTCACTCATTACTATAAGAAAGGTCATCTTGTAGACAAGTGTTGGACTTTGTATCCAAGAAGTCATCCAAAACATTTTAATAAGGTGGAGAAAGAGAATGGAAATAATGGAAAAGAAGATTTCATAATCGATGTGGGTCAGGATGATTCGCATGATGATGATGTGCAACTGAAAGAAGCACCATTGAAATGGTTTGGTAAGAGATGGTTAGATTTCTTATCCAATTAAGGTTTTGCATGTCTTTTGATGTTGATGCATTTCTTTCCCAATGGAATGCATGTTGCATGTTTATGCCAAGAAGGTGATTGAAAGTGGAGTATGTTGACTCACTTTATTGCATCAAAATTTGTTCATTTCAGCTTTAAGTACATCTACATATGAATGGGGTTCTTGTACTTATGATTGTACTTGTGAGAGAGTTGAAGAATTGTATACATGCATGAGAGTTTGTGTGTATGAATATCGGAATTTTGATGATTTCATTGTGCTTGAACATGCATGAGTAATTGACTTATGTGGTCGATTTCTTTGTTTAACATGTATGTTGTCAACTTGAGAGTGTTGATAATTTGCACATGCATGAGTATCAACTTGTATTGGTTTATTTTGTGTTACATGCATGTCATATCGACTTGGAAGAGTTGATTTGGTATCAAGATATGAAAAGAAGATGTTGACGAAGTGTTTCATGAGATGTGAAATTATTTTTGTTTTGGGAAAAGAATCATCAAATTATTACACATGTTTATGCTTGAGTTGAGAGTTAGTCGTTTCAAGAGGCATGTTTTGCCGACTTATGTTTGGTCGATATTTTTTTCATTGAGAAGTGAGAGTACATGGCAATGTTCATGATGTGAAATTTGTTGCTTTGAAGGATCAAGAGGATATTTCATCAAGTTATGTTTCTTGCATGTTGTATTTTTTGTGACAAGATGTCAAGAAAATTTTGTAGCCATTGTAAACCATTTCATGTGTTGATGCCATGAAGAGAAGGAAATGGCGAATTAATTCTTCCAGATGTGGAATTTGGAACCGTGGAGGTAAAAGAATGGTCATTTATTTTACTGATGATTGGAGCTATTTGTTGTATTTCACTCATTGTGAAAAGGAGGAACATGATTCTCAGTGGGAAGGAAATCAATTAGTTTTCCAAGTGTTATCACTCCGCTATATTTCTAAGGCTGAGGAGGAAATCCCAACAGTAATAACCACAGACCAAACTTTTAACTTGGTATATAGCCCTACCAGGTCGCAGAGGGCTCTCTCCACAAAACACGGCCTAGGAGGCTGAATGGATTAGGATTTTAGGATAGGTGTGAGTTCAGGGGTTTTGATAATTGAGTTTGGTCGGGTTGGTGGATGAAAGTATGGTCAAGGGAGTTAGGTTAGAGAAAATGAGATAGGGTGGAAAAGATTCAATGGGCAAAGGTAGGCATAAGGCTTCACACTTTAAGATGATTGTGATGAGATAGTTTTAAGACTGGTGAGAATCTAGGAAGATCATGGGAGATGTATTCTTCCTAAATAGAGTAAAATGGACTAATTATGATAACTTTCCCTAAACAGAGCATGAGAAAGCATGTATTCTACCTATCAACTTGAAAGAGATCATACAACAGAGATGTAATGAACATGAAGAAAACATATTCTAACATACGAAACTGAAGGACAAACAATGATAAACATGATACCACATGTATCCCAAATAATAGCTGCAACTCTTCTTTATTAGCTGGCCAAACTGAGTACAATAGTCCTTGATCAATACATTATCATCCAAACTCATTCCAACCCTTATTAAGAGTGAATAAAGGGAATAAATACACATCAAAACAACATTCACTCATCCTTGAGGGTTGAATCCATGAGGTGAGGAAGAGATCCACAAAATTTTGAACTGAAATATGGAGTATAGGGAGCTCTAAGTGACTCCTCCCTAAATACATTAAAACTTATTCATTTGACTTAATGACAACTTTTACCTGATGAATCTACCACTAGGTAACTTATCCATAACATAATTACATTTACCATCCTCAACTACATAGGAGGAAACATCAATTTCTAAGATAAATTCAAAATTACAGTGAATTTTCAAAAAAAAATAAACAAATGGTCAAGTGTGCCCTCACTGTGTCAAGTGTGCCCTACCTATTCAAGACTGATTTTGGCTTACTTTTAGGTGTCCAAATTGGCTCCAAGATAGATTTTTGGAAAGCCCTTCAAGTCTAGTTTCTAGATCTACCTTAATTTTTCAAAATCAAGGTGCTTTCATCCCTCAAAATTTAATTCTCCCAAGACTGCTCTGTGTGCAATTCCTAGGCCAAAATAGGGGCATAAACATGATTTCTAGGGTGTTTTTTTCCCTTTCCACTGACCAATTGTCCCAAAAAACTTAGAAAATTGATAAGGTATATGTATTCATCATTATGAATCCAATGGTGGTCTTTGTTTGGCCATTGAATGCCTCAAAAAAGTGTGCAATGCCTAGGGAGTTGCGCATGTGACCAATTTGTTGATATGAACTTGTTCAAGAATACACACAAAAAACACAGATTTTGCAAAAATGGGTCAAATGGCTTCAAAATTTGATGAAAGAGTGATGGTGAGGTGGCTAGGCTTGGAGTGAAGCTCTGTAAGTATGTCTAACTTTCTCGTTGGAAATATCTCTATCTTGGACACACAATTAACCTATAAATCACTGGAAATGATCAATTATAACCCCTCAAAAAGAAATTCTCCCAAGACTGTTACAAAAGTGCAGAATGAGGGTGAAAAATTGCAATGTGTTGTTGCAGGCAACTTTTGGAGGCCTTACTCAAGTCAAAATTGAGCTCATGATATCTCAATGGAAAGAGATTCGAGTATAGGTGTCATTTAACTTATCAATAAATTCATTTGGAGACTCAAACTAGGAGCAAATTTGATTTTCCCAAGGTCACTACAGAAGTGCAGAAAACCTCTTGTAGCACCTGTATTGTTGACATTTCTCCCAAACCATGATACCTGTATAAAAAATGAATAATTTTTTTTTCTTCCTTGACCTATGAGGGACAAAAACCTCTTTCAATTTTGTAAAATTCATCACCATTTGGTTAGAAACATAGTTTGAAGAAAAATTGGCCCTATATGTGGCAAATGATTTATCCCTTGGAATGACTTCTTGAAAAATGATGAAGACATGATGTTTATGAGCTGAAATGGCCTTGTACTTACTGATATGACCTAACTTATGCCTCTCTACTCATATGTCATATATTCCATAGCAAACCCTAGCTCAGTAGGAGAGGAAATTTGGGTTTAGTTCTTGTGGAAAATGATGATTTGGGCACCCTTAGGAAAAGACAACTCCCTTTAACATTTGATCAATTGATGAACTAAAACTCTTTCACTTTGACATGTGCTTGTTTGGCATGTGGAGCTGTGTTGGCAGGTTTTGGGAGACTGAGTACTTATTACATTTGAATTGACATAAAATTACATGAATAAAAATAAAATTACATCTTGGAATGAAACTCACATTTGAAATTAAAATTACATGATGAAATAAAAATTTCTCTTTACAAATCATCTTCACATGGTGAAGAGATGTTATTTGATAACGCTTTACTTGTTGGCCTTATGAAATGGAATGGATTTTTATTGGACCATGAAAACCCTATAAAACATAATGATGACCTTGACAAGACTGGACTCCATGGTGACATGACATGATGAATTGACTTTATGGATGATGTACAGTCAGCAAGGTATGGAAGTGTGCCAGCAAGCAAATGAATTTTAAGAAAGAGTGATGTTTTTGGACTAGGGCTACCATAAATGACTAATTTTTTGCATGACCTAGTGGAATGATAAAAAAATTCTGAGTGGGACCCCTACTATGAATATGAAAAGAGTATATTTTGATCTCTGATGGCAGAATGCAAATTATGACACTAACACGAAGCACCGAGGAATAGATTTGTTACAATATAGTGTTATATCAACCATCAAATGTTGGATTGGGTCAACAGCAAAAGGGCAACAATGGTTGAAGAGCCAAGCCATTTGCAAGGTAAGGCAAGACATATCAGTGGACAAGTGGTTGTCATGGCAATTTATCCAAGTATAATCAAAATAATATTACTTGCGAAATAGAAGAGTGTTCATCTCTTATGAGATAACCAGCGTTTGTGGATCCAAAAGCATGTTAGTGGGAAGGTGAGATTAGAATCTAGATCAGGGGTATAAATTTGTTCAAGACTGAAAGTGCTCAAAATTTCACGAAACCAAAACAATAGCAACCATCTTGTTGCCAGGATTCCAATGCAACTCATTTCATCGAAAACAGTGTTCGGATGAAGACGTTATGGTTTGTTGATCACCGTTCAGAACAGGAATTTTTTTTTTTAAAATATGGACAATAAGTATAGATGATGACATTGAAGTCCAATCAACATGCAGAGAATATTCTTCAGTTTTTATCCCAATGGGGTTGTGACAAGTGCCACTGCAGGATTCTCCAATTTGGTTTGTGAAGGTGAAAATTGCGCAATGTCCTCCAAGGTTGAATTTGGGTTCATGATATTTATGTATTGGATTTTTTTTATTATTATTAATGTTGGATATATATATATATCTATATATATATATATATGGTTTATTAAATCATATATTATATTATATGATATTATTATATATATATAATATTAATTATTAAATTCCAAACATTATATTTTAAATTCCACATATGACATATTAATACAAACCTATGGTTTATTTTTAAATTGTAAAGTCCGATTTTCATATTTGAACGGTGGAATATTAACATTGAAACTATGGATATAACCGAATGGTGGAGAAAATTTAAATCATATTCCAAAGCACATTTCGGAGCGCATGTATTAATTATGGTAGCAATACATTTTATATACAAAGGCCAAGGTATAATTACGGTGCATGTATTAAGGTTCAGGTGGCACATAGCATTGTGAATTCCAAAGGTTATATATTAAAGTCTAAGGTTATAATTACGGTGGAATATTAACATTGAAACTATGGATATAACCGAATGGTGGAGAAAATTTAAATCATATTCCAAAGCACATTTCGGAGCGCATGTATTAATTATGGTAGCAATACATTTTATATGCAAAGGCCAAGGTATAATTACGGTGCATGTATTAAGGTTCGGGTGGCACATATCATTGTGAATTCCAAAGGTTATATATTAAAGTCTAAGATTTAATTATGGTGCATGTATTAAGGTTCATGTGGCACATATCATTGCGAATTCCAAAGGTTATACGTTGGTTATTTGTGTTTCTAAAAACGTATATGGAGGGGTGAGGATGGGGTTCGACCCCATGACCTCCCCAACTCCACTCGGCCCTTCTACCAATATGCCACACCATGTTCGTTGAAAAAATTATGCACATGATATTATATTTAAATGCACAACGGATCTTGAATGGTAGAGCAGAGGGGGCCAGCCCCACGAGCCAACCCTCCTCCACATGATTGCTCCATATAACCAAACACCAATGCCCAGGATAAGCATGGATTAGTGCACGTTAATAAAAGTTAGTCATTAATTAATCTCCTAGTTAAGCTAGTGGATTTTTAGTAGATTCCCAAATTTCGGCAGACTTGCCAACTTTGGCAGAGCTAACTGGCAGTTTTCCAAATTTAGAGGCAGAATCTAGGGAAAAATTTAATGAAGCCTATCTTCAAAAAATTTCGACCAATTTTGGCTCAGGAATAGTCATTCCTATTATATTGGCATGCTTTGAATCCATCAGAACAACTTGCGGAGGCAATGGAGCAAATCTATAGGTGTTTTTGGTCACTTGAAGAATTTTGAAGCCGAGGGCCACCAGGAGGGAAGGCCATGCCCAAATCAACTGAAGGGAAAATGGAGTGAATTAATAGTCAATTTTTGATGTATTCGATTCTTTAAACAAAATGGTACAGTTTGAAGAGGCGTTGGAGCACATATGAAGGTATTTTGTCACTTTGGAGATTAAACAAGCCCATGGCCACCAAGATGGGAGGTCAAGCCTAGATCAGTTGTGAACCAAATTCAGAGATTGAATAGACAATTTTTGGGTTTTCATGTCTTCTAAAGCCAAGGGAGTAGAAAAAAAATCCATTGGAGCATCACAGATGCTTGGAATCAAACATTTGACTCATAATCCCAAGAGGGTCTAGCTAGTTAAAGACCAAATGGAGTGATTGAATAGTCAAATTTTTATGTATTTGATGCTCTAAACACAGTGGTATAGTTTTAAGAGGCATTGGAGCATATATGAAGGTGATTTTTTTCACTTTGGATATTAAACAAGCCCGGGGCCATTAAAATGGGAGGTCAAGCCTAGATCAATTGTGAATCAAATTCAAAGATTGAATAGTCATTTTTTGGGTTTTCATGTCTTCTGAAGCCAATGGAGCAGTAAAAAAAATCCATTGGAGCATCACAGATTCTTGTAATCAGACATTTGATGCATAATCCCAAGAGGGTCTAGCTAGTTAAAGCAGGTCCATGGAGATGTAGCCCACGAGGGGTGAACTCCATTATCATCCATTATGTTATGTGATTGCTGTGAGTTATATTTCAGTATTTCATTTGTTGTATATGAGTTTTAATAAGTTAATTAACTCATAATTTGATCATAAAAAACACATGAAACTACACACATAAACCCCTTCACAAGTGGTTAACATGAGACCATCCTTAAAAAAAAATTAATACTAATGAGGGAGCTAGTATATCAATAACTAGTTTGCCCATATTTAAATCATTACCATAGGCTACTATGGTTGAAAAAGAATAATCATGGTTAAATATGGCTAACTAATGTTGTGTATTGTCGAGCATGGGTGAGAATGAGTAATATTCATTAACTATGTTGGCAATGTTTGACCATATATGAACATGGTTGAGTTTGTTTTACCATGCTTGATTTACAATGATTACAATGGTTGACCAAGGTTGACTGTTGGAGCAGGGTCCCTTAGGACCACAATTTTGGGGAAGGTATCAGTATTTTTGTTAGTTTGAGTCGAGCGCGCTCCGCAAAGAAGAGTTAAGGGGCTTTAGGGCGGGTCAAAGTCCCTTCATGAGTTGTAATTAGGTTAATGGGTAAACTAGGGATCTCAAACCATGGTTTGAGGACCATAGAATGAGCGCAATAGAAAGGTATAAATAGAGGTATAGATAGAGTCAGATAAGTAAGTTAATCGAAGTTAAGTAGATGAATGATTGATGATAGAGCTTTCTAGTTAAATATGTAGTAGTGTTTGTGTCTCAAAGGCTCTTGTTGGCTGTGTGCGCGGAGACCTTAGTCCAATTGTGTGTGAACCCCGCTGGCTATGTGCGCAAGTAGATTTGATGAATTGTAAGGGTTTCTGTGAAAGGGTTTTGGAAATTCTGTGTACCGAATGCATCTATGATTCGCTTCTGTGTGTGACTTTTTTTTCTGTGTATGATTTATGTTATTTGTAATCTAATCGGTTTTGCGTACCTGTTTATATTTCTGGTGCGTAATAGAATTTCATATATCTATTACTTTGAAGGTTGAATATTACATTGTTAGAACATTTAAATGGATTGCAGATCTACTGACTGTACGTGCACGCAGGGTTAACCTGTGCTAGTTGACCTAGGGTTTCTGGTTAGGGTTTCTAGTGTGCGAGACAGTATCCTTAATAATATAAATATGAGGACACCCACTTGATTTAATTCTCTCTTAGAGTGTACAAACCTAGTTCCAACACCCCCCCCCCCCCCCCCACATATTTCTTCAATTGATACTTTGGCCTATGCAAGTAGGTCATTTCCGAAAGGGTTAGTAGTAAGAGGGTTTTGTTGGTTACCCACTAACTTTGAACCTGGGTCAAGACCCCTCGAGCCAACAAATAGTTTTGTTGCCAGGACTGGGATCATTTTGAGAGAGATTATATGTTGTGGCAGCCATCAAAGACCAAATTAAAAGACTGATTTGAGAAAAATATATGTTAGGTCCCTATATTACTAGTATATTCCCTTATTGTTGTTAGTGTAACCCCCTTATTGTTATTATTGTACCCCTGTAACCTCCATAATGTTATTATTGTGCCCTTAAATTATTATTGTTAGGTTGGCTAGGATTACATTATGGCCCCACTAAGATTACATTGTGGCCCCATGGAATCCTATATATAGAAAGGAGGTTTTGTAATTTGTATCATCCAAGAATTGTTTATTCATGTAATGTATTGGAGGTTTCCCCCTTGAAGTGGCTTATTTCTCAAGCGTTGATATCTCTTTTCTTCTATTTTTGGAGCTGGTTTCACAACATTTGGTATCAGAGCTTTGGATTCTAGGGTTTTCGCTGCTCCAAACCAGTGATCGTGGCATTTTCGCTATAATTTTTTTTCTACGAAGGTTCAGAAGCTGAAATTTTTAGAGTGCAAAGCCGAAATCCTGAGGAACATCATCGCACAATTTCATAGCTTGATTCACAATATTTTCGAAGATATGATCTGTGGAAGTTAGGGATTTTTGCAGGCTCCTGAATTTAACCTAAACAGGTCATCACGGAATTTGAACTATAACTATTTTTATACGAAGATTCAGAAGCTAAAATATTTATAGATCGAAGCCAAAATCCTGAGGAATATCGACGCAAAATTTAAAAGCTTGGTTCACAATATTTTCGAAGATATGATCTATGGAATTAGGTCTTTTTCAGGCTCCCGAATTTCATCTTAAAGAGGTTATCGTGGGAAAATATTCATAACTCTCTCTCTGAGAATCGGATTGGAATGTTGTAAAAACTGGTTGTAAGTACACAGAATGTAGTTTCATGTCTATAAATTTCAGAGACAAAGGACGAAACAGTGACACTTGGCAAGTTGTACAAGTTCGCTCTATTGAACCAGTCCATAATTGCGTCATTTTGGGAGATTGGACATAACTTTGGCTTGAAGAACCCAAATTAGGTCAAACCTGTGAAATTTGAAAGAAGCTTCAGAGGGATACTACAGGGCTGAATTTTAGATATTGAGAATCTGCAATTATATATATAATTCAATTTCAAAATAGAGCTCCTAAAAAGCAAGTAAAAGGTGTGTAATTTTTTTCCCAAATTGCATGAGTCTTGTTTGAAGAATCAAGTTGAATTGATTCCGAGGGAATATTGTAGAATAGATATCAGTATTGGATTCTAAAATGGCCCCTAAAAAGAATTCAACACCCATTAAGCATTTAGAAGGCCCTACTATGACTCATGAAGATGAAGAATGGCAACATGACATATCAAATTTACAAGAGGAAGTGCAACAAATTTCACTCTCATAAAGAGAAACAAAAAATGACATGGAAGTTTTGAAGAAAGGTGTCAAAACTAAGATGGATAGTTTGAAAATGGTGTGGAATCTAAGATGGATGGTTTGAAGAATGACATGGAAGCTAAGATAGATGGCATGGAAGCTGGCATGGAATCTAAGATGGATGATATGGAAGCTAAGATCGATGAAAAAATGGAAAACATGAAGAATGATCTAAAAGCAGACATGGAAGGTTTGACAAAGTTGATACAACAAATTTTTCCTAATGGTGAAAATATAGTAGAGTAAACTCATGATGAGAACAAAATAAATGTTAATCATGATTTAATAAACTCTAATGTTGGTGGGAAGAACCACCATATTCCAAAAATGGATATGAGGAAGTTTGATGGAAAGGATCCTGTAACATAGATACTACAGACGGAGCAATATTTTGATCTCAATAATGTGAAAAACACACAGAAGGTATGCACTGCAACTTTACATTTAGAACAAAATACATTTGTATGGTATCTATGGCTTTGCTCCCGTAAAAAAATTGTCACTTGGTCAATTTTTATGAAGGAAATCCTAGCACATTATGAGGATACAAAGAGAAACACCTTCTTTAGCCAATTGATAAATCTCAAACAAAAGGGTTTAGTGGGGGAGCACATTGAGGACTTCCAAAAATTGAATATAAGGGTAACTAATATTCCAGAGGAACACAGGATTGATCTCTTCATAGGTACTTTAAAGGATAATATCCAACATGAAGTTCGCATTTTGGAACCTGATTCATTGGAGAAGGCATTCAAGTTGGCAAGAAAAATTGAATGTAAAATTATGGTGACAAGGAAGCCTACCAATCACTTCTATAAAGAGGGAAGTGTTGCTACTCCTAGATTTCCACAACCTACAAGGTTGACACCACAACAATTGGAAGAAAAAAGAGTAAAAGGGATTTTCTACAGTTATGATAGTAAATACACTAAAGGTCATAAGTGTGCTGAGAAGAAATTATTTTACATATATTGTGAAGAGGAAGAAGAAAATGAACAAGAAGAGGATATACATCAGGAACCAACCCCAGAAGAGGAAGAAATGAGTCCGACCATATCATGTAATGCATTGGCAGGAATTACCACTCCTTAAACTCTCAAGATAGAAGGACATATCAAGAAGAAAAAGGTAATAGTGTGGATTGATTCAGGTAGTAGTACCCATAATTTTATTCATTGTAAGGTAGCCAAGTAATTGAATTGTTTCCTATACCCAACACCAGAATGTGAAGTGATGGTTGCAAATGGAGGAACTATAAATTGCTCTGGAAAATGCCATAATATCAAGCTAATCATGGGGGAATATGTATTGAATAGTCCAATGCATTCCATTCCTATGGGAGGTGTTGATGTTGTACTAGGAGTACAATAGTTACAATCTTTGGGGACAATAGCTTTTAATTTTCATGAACTTTTCTTGAATTTTTTTTCAGAAGGAAAGGAAGTTGAATTATGGGGTATTGCAGGGAATCCAGGAAAGATAATAATCTCTAATATCATGACAAAGCTTCTAAAGAAATAACAACGAGGCATAATGGCACAATTATGCTCACTAGAGGTTCCAACATCAAAATCATCTATTTTTGCAGATCTCCAAAAAGTATTAGACAATCATTCCAAGGCTTTTGAACCTCCTAAAGGACTCCCACCTATTCGTGATCATGATCATGCTATTCATTTGATTCTAGGAAGTGTTCCTCCAAACATCAGGCCTTATAGATATCCTTATGTCCAAAAGAGCGAAATTGAACATATGATTGCAAAAATGTTAGAGGATGGTATAATTCAACCTAGTCAAAGCTCTTTCTCTGCTCCTATAGTATTGGTACACAAGAAGGATGGATCATGGCGCATGTGTCTAGATTATAGGGAGCTCAATAAGCTCACCATTAAAGATAAATTTCTCATTCCTGTGATTGATGAATTATTGGATGAATTACATGGAGAAATTTATTTTACCAAGTTGGATCTCAATTCAGGATATCATCAAATTAGAATGAAGACTGAAGATATTCCAAAAAAATCATTTCGAACTCATCAGAGTCATTATGAATTTTTGGTCATGCCTTTTGGCCTTACCAATGCACCTTCTACATTTCAAGGCTTGATGAATTCCATTTTCAAACCCTCCCTTAGAAAATTTGTGCTAGTATTTTTTGATGATATACTAATTTACAATAGGTCTTCGAAGAATCATGTTCAACTGTTGATAGGGTGCTCAAACTATTGCAAGAGAAACAATTATATGCAAAAACATCCAAATGTTTCTTTGGAGTACAAGAGGTGGAATATCCGGGTCATATTGTATCTCACAAGGGTGTTAAGATAGACCCTAACAAAATTAAAGCCATTAAATAATGGAAATTCCCCACAACCATAAAGCAGTTGTGAGGATTTATCGGGTTAACAGGGTATTATCACAAGTTTGTTAAGAATTATGGGAAAATAGCAGCACCTCTAACAACATTATTGAAGAAAGATGCATTTTCATGGACACCTGAATCAACTAAGGCCTTTTAACATCTTAAAGAGTCAATGTGCCTAGCACCAGTCTTAGCTATGCTAGACTTCACGAAAACCTTTATTGTGGAATGTGATGCATCAGGAAATGGAATTGGTGGTGTTTTAATGAAAGAAGGAAGACCCATTTCTTTTGAAAGTCATCCAATCAAAGGAAAGTATTTACAGAAAGCTATTTATGAGAAAGAAATGTTATCAATACTACATGCACTAAAGAAATGGCGAACTTACCTAATGGGAAGACACTTAAAGGTAAAAACTGATCATGATAGTCTGAAACACTTTTTGGAACAAAGACTATCTTCAGAAGAGCAGAAAAAATGGGTCACAAAGATGTTGGGTTATGACTTTGAAATAATCTACAAAAAAGGGAAGCTAAATGTTGTTGCAGATGCACTCTCAAGAAAGAACGAAGAGGTGGAAGCATTGCTTTGTGCCATTTCTATTATCCAACCAGATTGGATAACTAAAGCAAGGGATGAATGGAAGAAGGACGAAGAAGTGAGGACACTCATTCAAAAGTTGCAGCAAGATCCTAGTACATATGATACATTTAGTTGGAAAATGATTCCTTGTGGTACAAATATCGCTTATATATTTGTAATAATTCCCAACTAAAACAAAAGACTCTTTTGGAATTGCACACTTCTCCTTTAGGAGGACTCTCAGGATTTTTAAAAACTTACCACGGGGTGAAGAAAGATTTTTTTGGGGTGGCCTTAAATCTGATATTCAAAATTTTGTGGCAGAATTTTTGATTTTCCAGCAGAATAAAGTTGAAACAATTAAGACCCCAGGTCTTCTACAATATTTATCCATTCCAAGTCAATGTTGGGAGGAGATTTCAATGGATTTTATCACAGGTTTACCTAGGTCCGAAGAAAAGAGTGTCATCATGGTGGTAGTTTATAGACTTATCAAGTATGCACACTTTTGTGCATTATCTCATCCATTTAAAGCAAGTACAGTTGCTACTACATTTATGAACACCATTCAAAAGCTACATGGAAACCCAAGGGTTATTGTGAGCAACAGAGATTCCATTTTTACTAGAAATTTTTGGACGAAGTTATTTTCTTGTTTGGGTACTCAATTAGCTCATGGTTCATCTTATCATCCTTAATCCGATGGTCAAGCTGAGATAGCAAATAAATTTTGGGAAGGATATCTTCATTTTTTTGTATCTGATAAACAAACACAACGGGTCAAGTGGTTACCTCTCGTAGAATGGTGGTATAACACTTCCTTCCATGCTGCAGCAAAAATGACCCCATTTATGGCACTTTATGCATATCATCCACCGTCCATCACATCATCTTTAAGAGAAAATTTGAAGGTTCAAGCAGTGGAAGATCACATCGAGCATCAACAAGAAGTTCTCCAGCTCTTAAAGGATAACCTGAATTTGGCACAAAATTGAATGAAACAACAGGCAGTTCAGCATCGCAGTGAGAGAATTTTTGATGTAGGAGACTGGGTATTTTTACGGCTACAACCATACAAACAAATGTCCCTCAATCAAGCTAAGAAGGATAATAAATTATCGCAAAAGTACTATGGTCCTTACAAGGTGTTGCAAAATATTGGTACTATGGCATACAAATTGGAGTTTCCTGCTTCTTCACGAGTGCATCCAATTTTCCATGTTTCATGCTTAAAGAAGGTTATAGGTGAAAATATTCCAGTTCAAACAATATTGCGAGAACTTGATGAGGAAGGAAAAATCATATTGGAACCTGAAGCGGTCACGGAAACAAGAACTTTTCAACTATGAAATCAATCAATTTTAGAGTATCTCATCAAGTGGAAGAACTTACCCACTGAAGTTTCTACATGGGAGGATGAGAATTTTATACAAAAGCACCTAGAGCTACTCAAGCATTGAGGACAACACTTTTTTGAAGTAGAGGGGCATGTTAGGTCCCTATATTACTAGTATAGTCCCTTATTGTTGTTAGTGTAACCCCCTCATTGTTATTATTGTACTCCTGTAACCCCCATATTGTTATTATTGTGCCCTTAAATTATTATTGTTAGGTCGGCTAGGATTACATTGTGGCCCCACTAAGATTACATTATGGCCCCATGGACTCCTATATATAGAAAGGTGGTTTTGTAATTTGTATCATCCAAGAATTTTTCATTCATGTAATGTATTGGAGGTTGCCCCCTCGAAGTGGCTTATTTCTAAGGCATTGATATCTCTTTTCTTCTATTTTTGGAGTTGGTTTCACAAAAATATATGTGAATTCGTCATTAAGGAGAATAGAAGTAGTAAATTTTCTTCTCAAGAGTGAGAACAAAGGTACATTTTCATAGACGTCCACGAAATATTCTTTGTGACTTTTGTGCATGAATTACAAGAGTGGTTATTAAGGTTAGTTGAGTTTCAAACCTATTAGAAGGATGATAAAATCACTCAATGGACACCTAAGTTGATCCAGCAGCTAGAAAGGACTGATAACACCATCACTCGCATTGTAGATCATTGGGTTGATAGAATTCTGGGTGGATTTGTGACAGAATTTGCAGTTGATCATTTTGTGTCATATTCTGAAGAAAAAAGGAGGTTTTGCAAAGGACTAAGAGGTAAGTTCATAGGATCTCTGCCTTTTTTGATTAAGATGTTATTGTGTGAAAAGGGAATTATGTGTAGTCACACCAAGTGAAAGACCCCAAACGATTTGGAGAGCACTACGTGTAACAGAAATTACTTTCGGGTTAACCAAAGAGGTGACAAATTGGTATACAACCCTCTGAGAAGCCCGCCTAATAGTGATACAAAGAGTGGTGAAGCTACATGCACAAGAGGTAACCCTCCATCCACCCCACAATCGAACTCGTGCATGGGTAGGTCATCTCCTACTCTATCTCCACCACATCCAGGAGGTGATATGGCTGCACATATGAAGCTACCCACATTCAAGGGTGTAGGAGATGAAGACATGGATAGATTCTGGTTTGTTGCAGATGCAGTATGGATTGCGCAAAACGTCACCACTGATGTTGTCAAGAGGGAACAGCTAGCTATGGCATTTGAGGGTCTTGCACTAGATTGGTTTATGGGATATCTGGTTCAGAACGCTGACACTACTGTCGATGAGATCAAGAAACCTTTGAAGCATCAATTCAGAAAACCAAAATCCTATGCGCAATGTGTAACAGAGTTAAAATAAATTTGATAAGTGTCCAATGCATATGTCTGGGAGGAAAATCAATGATTAAATCACACTATCAACAAAGGATAATTTGAATATGATGATAAGAAGCATAAAAATGGTTCATCGCCGTGCTCCTGCCAGATCTGCATGCCCCCCTGAATCAGTGGAAAATTGATGCTCAAGCTGAATCTCTTGAAGTTTCCATGAAGCTGGAATCCGTGCCCAGAACTGATGACCAATTTGGAGCTCTACAAATCCAGAATCAATTACAAGTGATGCATTTGGAAATTCATAACCTACACAGGGACAGGGGGAAATAAGCATGCGCAGAGGTATGGTGTATACACTGTAAAGGTTCCGGTCACACAAAATATCAGTGCCTCCTACTTTAGGATTACATGGAAGTGGGAGAGCCAAATCCATTGTGACCTAGGGATGTTGCAGGACTGGGTGGTACTCCCACACTGTGGTGAGCTAACTATCAAGTGGTTGGATGACACGAAACAAACCATTGCCCTCGATTAGGAAGTTATTTACTAGAATTGAAGCAACGATGGTGTAGGTGTTGCTTTTTGGTTGTCCACAATGTGCACCATTGCCACACATGCGATCTAATGATAGACAATTCCAACATCTATAGAGTGCAGGTCGAACCATCCTCACCAGCATCCCCCTCTGAGCATGGTGGATCCTTAGCCAGAGGAAGGGAAGGAGGAAGAGGTGGAGGTGCAGGTCACGGAAGAGGACAATTGATCTACTACAACTGTGGAGATGTTGGGCACTTTGTGCATGACTGCCCGAACCCTGCACGATAGTCTTGTAGGTATTATAGAAAATTTGATTATGTTATTGAATATTGTCCTATTTTGATTTCTAGAATGCAGGAGAAGCGAGAACAGACGCCTACAAAAAATATACAAATGGTTATAGCTGAGCTACCAAAAGATGATCCGAATGTAAACATAATTACACGAAGTGGTGTTTCCATGGAGAATATGAGGGAAAGAAGGTTAATGCAGAACCATGGATCAGGAAGGCTTATGAAAAGAAGGAAGGATTCAACCTACTGAGGGAGAAGGAGAGTTTTGTAGAAGCTATAAAGGATTTTACTGCTACAGGTGCTTCCACGTCCAAGTCAATTACAGAAGCAAAGATCGATTACGAAGTAAAAGCCTTCTTGAAAGCGTGCATCAAGCTATTGCATAACCAAAAAGCAGTATAAAACCTTCAAGCTCTGATAGATAGTTGTGCAGATAAGGATTTGCCTCAAACTAGGATCAAGGTTGTAAACAAGATCTATAAGAATAAGAATATACCCGGTTGAGAGATGAGTATGACCTTGCAGATTGGGGAATATGAGATGGATCAGGTCATTTTGGACTTAGGATCCGATGTGAAAGTTATACCTAAGAAGACTTGGCAGAAGATGGGCGAACCAAAGCTCGAATGGTCCACCATTCAGCTGCGCATGGCCAATCAACAGAATATTATTCCATTGGGGAGAATCCCACAGGTTATGGTAGATATTGCTAGAGTCAAGGTAATCACAAAATTTGAATTAATATAGATTTTTGATGATGCAAACCCCTACCCTACGTTTCTTGTACTGGATTGGGCTATCAACATGGGGGGAATCATCAACTTGAAGTGCAGGTGTATGATCCTTGAAAATGATGGTACTCGGGTTATAGTACCATTGGATCCTACGAAAGGGGAGAGATATATAGAACTAGTGCTCACAAAGGACGATGTCGACCCATTAGGGGATTTTTGAGGTCTAAAATGGGCCTCCTAAGGAAAATGTACAATCAAAATTCACTTTATGAAAGCCAATCGCATTTTAGGGGATGAAATCATCCCTAATGGTTGAGGTGGCATTGCTTGAGTTAAAGTTACTTACTTGTCACATTCTCAATGGTGGATAAAAACTCATGGTTAACCATGGTAGTGCTCTAAATACTCTTAAAGTCAAAGTAAAGTACTCATAATAAATGTCATTTCACACTTTTTGAATAAAATTCATACATAAAATAATATATCACATTTATTATATAGAACATTAATTACATGTTATTATACAATTTAAATAACATAAATTTTAATTAATAAAATATTATATAATTAAGAATTTATGAATTTATATTTATATTTTATTTTAAGTTATTTAAGTACATAGGACAAATGCATTAGTTGTTGAATGATAATGACTTTTTCTTGAAAAACTCATTCTTATTTATAGTCACATCAATACAATTTTTTTATTAATTTTATTTTGGTACAACTTTTGAATTGAATTTAACCATGGTTACATGGATTGTGGTGCAAAAAGTGAATTGCAAATTCATAAATATTATTTTATTGTTTGAACTATTATTTTATTATTTCCTTAGGAGGCCCATTTTAGACCTCAAACTTCCCCTAATGACATCTACAAATTAACCGAGATGAAGATTGGATCAATCTGAATACTCATGGGATGTTGAATTGGGAAAATGATAGCTCATGCTTCTCTGATTCATATGAGGAAATGGAAAACTAGGATAATCGCCTGCATGATGTTTCGACGTTGTGCTGCCTCGAAGTCACTAAAAATATACGTTTCATCTCCTCAGAGGTATGAGAATTGCCCTATTTTGATCATTCTTGTAATGTTGTTTTATTTTTGGAAGAAATGGAAAAGGTTGTCCCCAAAGATCGAAGGTTATGGGAACTCGATCTTGACATGCACGCAACTCCAGCACGTTGGTGGGATACACACAAAGGGAACTCTGAAACTTGGGAGGAATGCACTTATATGATGCGGTTGAACTTCACTGACCCAGTAACCAAGTTGGATGAAGTATACACAGGAAAGGATGACCCACGCTCATACTTGAATAAATGGACAGTTGCTTGGGGTGATGAACCTCAGCCAGAATGGGTGCATATTTTGTTCCATACTCTAGGAAATCTACCCACCAATTGGTACTTAGAAACAGAGTTGCGCCGAGGAATTGTTGGTTGGGCCTCATTAAAGGAAATTTTTCTCCTCGCTTCTATATTTTTAGTGGGTTTGAAGGCATTCGATAGGCATTGCATGGAATCCGAGTTGTTTTTGACACTACCAAACCTGCAATAAAGGTTCCACCACCTGCATGGGATGCGTAGATGCAAGATATTTCCAACTATAGAAATATGTTAATAGAAGATAACGATGAAGATACAAGAAATGTCAATATCGCAGATTCTGAGGGGGAGCGCATAGTTGAAGGCACCTCATTAGGAATGATGGATGTGGCTAAGCCCTTAAAACTTAAGCAAGTCAACATTGGGATAAAGTAACAACCCAAGTTGGCCAAAATAAGAGATTATTGGGATGATGACACAATGGGCAAGATTGCAGAGCTGTTGACAGAATATCAGGACCTATTCCCAACATAGTTTTCTGAGCTAAAAGGGATTGTAGGAGACTTGGGAGTTATGAAAATAACTCTAAAACTAGATGCATGCCCTATCGAGCAATGACCATACCGGTTAAATCCAAAATATAAGCAGAAAGTGAAGGAAGAATTGGAGAAAATGGTTGTTGCATGTTGGAACAGGGTCTCCTAAGAGCTGCGAATGGTGTCCATTTTGGTATATTTTTGTAATATTCAGTCTGACACAGGGGTTTTGGGGCAGTTCAAAGCCCCTAAAGTAATGTAACGGGTCAAGGGTATACCAAGAGTCCACAAACCATGGTTTGCAGATCATTGGATGCATAGGCTAAATCAGTATAAATAGATGAAACTTTTTGAGTCATGGGTAGGAAAGAATAGAGATTGATGATAGTTGCAAATTGTTAGATCTGTTTGGGCTTCTAGGGTAAGGACTCCTGTTGGCTGTGTGTGAGGCGATCCTCAGTCCTACTGTGTGCGGACCCTGTTGGCTGTGTGCACAGGTTGTGTTGGATTGTATTGGGTTTTGGATGCGAATATATGTGAATATGTTTAGAGTATCTCTGTGTTATCTGAGTTTATGTATTACTGTTGATGTGAATTGTTAGATCTATAGTTAGTTATCCATTTTTTATGTGGACATTTCTTTTTTATAATACAAAGTATTTCTGTTATCTATTGTTCGTGCGTTATGATATTGCTGATGCGAAAGTGCTAATTAAATCTGTGACCGATAGTAACTCTAGTAACTGTGGACTATACTGATTAGCAAACTTGTGAATAGATATGCTTTATAGCTGCGAGAATATCCATGTTCCTATTATATGAATCTATCATATTTTGATTACTGCGGTTATAGTTGTTGTATTGATATATTGGTGTTACGCACATGGATGCGAAGGTAGTTAGTAGATATGAGCTCTGCGATATAAGTATGTAACTGGATATGTTGAATACGAAGCTGATAAGCTGGGAAAGAAACTCTGCTTGACTTACCTGCTCTCTCTCTAGGTGAAAAAACCTGGTTCCAACACCCTCCCATACTACTTCGAATGAGACTTTGGCCTGCACAAGCAGGTCACTGCCGAAAGGGCCAGTAGTATAGGGTTTTATTGGCAAACCTTAACCTCCAAACCTGGGTTAGGACCCCTGGAGCCAAAAAATGGTTTCGTTGCTGGGTCCAGGAGAATTTTGAGAGAGAGATTGGGTAATGCCAAGAGAATATTGGAAACCTGAGAAGAAAGAAATTAAGGAGCGATTCGAAAAATAAATTCAGGAATTACAACACAAGGTTGATAGCGGAAAAGTGGAAGAATAACATCTTGTGTAGTCATGCGGAGTGAATGAGCTCTAATCAAAGCGAAGGGGTGCTGCCACCACTAATGGATGCAGTCAAGCGACTTTAGGAAAAGATGGAGGACCCATGGCCGCCGTGACTCAGGACGAGTCACAAGATTGTGTTGGGGGACTGTTGGAACAGGGTCTCCTATGAGCTGCGAATGGTGTCCATTTTGGTATATTTTTGTAATATTTAGTCTAACACAAGGGTTTTTGGGTGGGTCAAATCCCCTAATGTAATGTAACGGGTCAAGGGTAGACCAAGAGTCCGCAAAACATGGTTTGTGAACCATTGGATGCATAGGCTAAATCGGTATAAATAGATGAACCCTTTTGAGTCAGAGGTAAGAAAGAATAGAGATTGATGATAGTTGTGAATTGTTAGATCTGTTTTGGTTGCTAGGATAAGGACTCCTACTGGCTGTGTGTGTAGAAATCCTCAGTCCTATTGTGTGTGGACCCTACTGGATGTGTGCGCAAGTTGTGTTGGATTGTATTGGGTTTTGGATGCAAATATATGTGAATCTGGTTAGAGTATCTTTGCATTAATTGAGTTTATGTATTACTGTTGATGTGAACAGTTGGATCTATGGTTAGTATCTGTTGTTGCTGCAGATCTGTCTTTGTTATAATACGAAGTATTCCTGTGATTTATTGTTCGTGCATTATGATATTACTTGTGATATTGATGATGTGAAAGTGTTGATTAGATCTTTGATCGATAGTAACTCTGGTAACTCTGGACTATACTAATTAGCAAACCTGCAAATAGATCTGTTTTATAGCTGTAAGAATATCCCTGTTCCTGTTATATGAATCTATGAACTGTTTATTACTGTGGTTATACTTGCTATACTGATAGATTGGTGTTACACACGTGGATGCGAAGGTAGTTAGTAGATATGAGCTTTGCGATATAAGTCTGTAACTGGATTCGTTGAATATGAAGCTGATAATTTGGGAACGAAGCTCTACTTGAATTACATGCTCTCTCTTTGGGTGCGGAAACCTGGTTCCAACACCCTCCCATACTACTTTGGGAGAGACTTTGGCCTGTGCAAGAAAGTCACTGCTGAAAGGGCCAGTAGTATAGGGGTTTTTTGGAAAACCTTAACCTCTCAACCTGGGTCAGGACCCCTCAAGCCAACACTGTAGGAATCATTGAGCTCGTGGAAGGGTATGAGCGGGTAAGCCCGATGGTTGTTCAGGAAAATAAGACTAAGGGATAAATAAGGATTTGTGTGGACCTACGCAAATTGAATGATGCATGCGTACATGATCCCTTCCCTACCGCATTTTCAGATGAGATATTGGACAATGTTGGAGGACAAGAGACCTATTCTTTCAATGATGGAATTTTATGATATCATTAGATTAGGATTGCACCAAAAGACCAGAGTAAGACCATTTTTGCAACAAAATGGGAATACTTCCAATACACAGTCATTCCCTTTGGATTGAATAATTCACCTACTATATTTTACGCATAGTAGTAGCTGTATTCAAGGAGTTCGTGCACAAGTTTCTAGAGGTCTACTTTGATGATTAGATTGTGTTTGGACTACTAAAGAAGCATGTTTCCAACCTGCACATGATGCTCGACACTTGCAAAAAGCATCATATCTCCCTTAACTTGAAGAAGTGTATATTTTATGTTCCTTTTGGGATCTTGTTGGGACATATTGTTTTTCAGCAATATTTTATGGTAGATCCAACCAATATTGCAGTTATTGTCAATTTAGTGGTTCCTGCAAATGTAAAATAGCTTTTCTCTATTCTGGGACACACAAGATATTATAGAAAATTCATTAAAGGCTACGCACTAATCCTTGCACCCATGGAAAAATTGCTGAAGAAAGATGTGTCCTTTTTTTGGGATGAGGACTGCCAAAGTAAGACCACTTTTGCAACAAAATGAGGATACTTCCAATACACAATCATTCCCTTTGGATTGAATAATTCACCTGCTATATTCTATGCGTAGTAGTAGTTGTATTCAAGGAGTTCATGCACAAGTTTTTTGAGGTGTAATTTGATGATTAGACTGTGTTTGGACTACTAAAGAAGCATGTTTCCAACCTACACATGATGCTCGATGCTTACAAAAAGCATCAGATCTCCCTTAACTTGAAGAAGTGTATATTTTATGTTCCTTTTGGGATCTTGTTGGGGCATATTGTTTTTCAGCAATATTTTATGGTAGATGCAACCAAGATTGCAGTTATTGTCAATTTAGTGGTTCCTGCAAATGTAAAACAGCTTCGCTCTATTTTGGGACACACAAGATATTATAGAAAATTCATTGAAGGCTACGCGCTAATCCTTGTACCCATGGAAAAATTGTTGAAGAAAGATGTGTCCTTTTGTTGGGATGAGGACTGCTTTGAGATGCTTAAAGAAAATATGGTTACTGCACCTATTTAATATTCCATGACATGTCTAAGGTCTTTCATGTGCACGTTGATGCATGTGACATTACACTTGGAACTGTCTTAGCACAGCTAGGAGGAGGAGATATTGATCACCCCATTGCCTTTGCAAGTAGAAATATCTCCAGTGCAGAGTGAAACTATTCGACAACAAAGAGGGAAGGTTTGTATATGGTCTACGCTCTGCATAAATATAGGCATTACCTGTTAGGAGGGCACTTCAAGATGTTCATTGACCACTCTTGTTTAAAGTACCTGGTCAAAAAGCCTATGTTGGGGGGAATAATTGTAGATGGCTGCTGCTATTTCAAGAAGATGATTTTGAAATCATTGTTAAGCCTGGTAGATTGAATGTTGGACCTGATCAATTATCACGCATTGAGAATGGGGAAGAAATGATCAGTTTAGAGGATGGATTACCTGATGCGCAACTCTTTTCCATTAAAGTGGTTGATGAACACTTTTCAGATATCATTCACTTTTTAACTACTGGTAGATTGCCTGCTAAATATTTGGTGCAGCAAAAGAAAGAGTTGGTTTTGCACACAAATGACTTTACATTGATTGATGGTCAATTGTGCAAGTTGGGCTCCGATGAAGTTTTAAGAAGGTATGTCTTAGAACATGAAAGACAAGACATCTTGGTTGAAGCTCATGGGGGTGTGGCAGGAGGCCACTATCCAGGGAAAGCCACTATGCAAAAGGTTATGCACGCGGGATTATGGTGGCCCACACTGCACAATGATGCACATGCATATTGTTGAGCTTGTGATGCATGCTAAAGAAAATGGAATCCATCGCATAGAGATGAGATGCCTTGTAGCCGCAAATGGCTCTGCAAACTTTTGATAAATGGGCCATAGTTTTTGTTGGACCTATTAATCCTCCTAGAAAAATATTGGTGCGTTATGTCATCATGGCACAAACTATGTAACCAGATGGGAAAAATATAAGACAATAAAATATTGTATTGCAGACACGACTGCACAATTTATTTTTGAAAATATCTTGACTAGATTTGGGTTTCCAAAGATATTGATGAGTGATGGGGGTACGCACTTTGTTAATGAGACCGCTGAAGCTCTAACAGAAGAATTCAAGATGCATCACTAGAAGAGTAATCCCTATCACCCTCAGGAAAATGGTGCAGTAGAAGCCTTTAACAAGATCCTGGAGAATGTGCTTACAAATATCTGCAATGCAAATTAGCATGATTAGGACATGCGCATACCTGTTGTCTTATGGGCTTATCAAACAACATGCAAGAAATTGACTGGTAAAACACCATTCAAGATGGTTTATGGCCAATAATTTATCATTCCAATGGAATACATCATTCCAAGAATGTGCTTCACAACATTAACTAATATGGATGAACCAGACATCATGGAGGAATGTCTGTCACAATTGGTTGCATTAGAGGAGGATCGGTTTATTGCCAACTTTCATCAACAATTCTAGAAGGCGTGCGGGAATGTCTGGCATGGAAAGCACATCTGGAAGAAGTAATTCAAGGAATAAGATATGGTTTTATTGTACAAAATTTATTTTGCACGCCACCCAGGGAAGTTTAGAATGCATTGGTTGGGGCCATATATTGTGAAGGAGATCACTAATGGAGGTGCGGCATGCTTGGCCACATTGTGCAGTGAGAGTATACCAGAGTAGGTCAATGGAAGCTGACTGAAGCCGTATAGGGATAACCTTGTGCCTACAAAATGACTATATGGATAGATAAAATGAATCCACTTTTTTTCACGTTGCATGGGGGACATGCACAGGAAGGTGTGACATGAGCGCAGAGGTTGTGCACTGCATGAAAAACTAGTTGTTGGAACAACAACTATGGGTGAAAAATCGATTTTACCGTTGGATGGAGCGGATTTTCTGCAATTAATGATAATATATTATGGTATTTTTTACCATTTTTATGGGAACAAGGTTCCATTAATGAAGTTATGACTGATTTTACCATGGATCGCCTATAAAAATGAAGCAGGTCACATTATGTTCTTTTGTTGTTTGAGAGAATTGTGCCCTGAGATTATTAGTGTGCATTGTATGTTTTCTCGTGAGACTCCTGCATCTGACGTAAGAAATCCAGAGTTTATATTCAAGCCAAGGATGATGGCCACCAACCCTGCTTGCGAGAGTGTGTAGCCTAAAGAGCAATATGTGTTGATTATGACATCTACTGGCCGAGGCTCTGAAGTAGTTCATGAAGTTATGCCTAAGGTTCATGAAGCCTCATATCAACACTGACCAAGGGAAAGGCTAAGGTGACTAAGGCATCATCATCAAAGTCACGGACATCCCCCAGGCATATTACATCCCCGCGTCACACGTCAAAGGACAGATCTCCTATGGGTGACCCAACCAATAGACTTCTGACCACAACCAAGGAGGTTGCGCTCTTTGTCGAGCCCATCTCGTGGCTCCCCAAGTATGTGAAGCCATGTAGAACCTCTGGTAAAGCCTCGAAGGATTTGGATATGGTGCACGACTACCTACAGATGCCATTGATCCCTGAGGCTGTCACATTGGAGGGGGAGATGTTTTGAAAGATCTCGTATATAAATTTTGATGACTATAATCTGGAAAATGAGAAGACCTTCCCAGAATTGGCACCAGAGTACTATCTCGAACGCATTATGTATGGTGGATTGGTAAAATTAGAACCCATGCCTTGGGCACGTGACTTAAGCAATGCCGAAATTCTCAACTTGTTGAGGATTCCCCCTTTGGAAGGTATCCCATCACGTATACATGTGTGCGCTAACTGCCAGCGTTGGTGCATGATGGGTGTCTATGGATTTAGAATCAAGTTCCCATAGATGTTGCACTAATCCCCTGGATCACTAGCATGCCGAAGAAGGGACCTAACCCTGTGGAAATTTATAGGAATATACATGAGCATAAATTAGCTGCGAAGGTGAAAGCCAATTACAAGGTGGGACGTGATACCAGGGGCTTCCTCATGCATCAGATTGAAGATTCAGTGGTGCGCCTCGAGACATTAGTGTTGGCTTGCAAAATTATGTGTAAGTGTAGGCCTAAGGTGGTTCTCGCACATGTCATCACACTGGTAAGGCAGTGTGAGAAGGGCATTAGCTTTAACTAGTCTCAGTTCCTGTGCACTCAATTCCTAGAGAACGTGCACAAGGAACAGGAGGAGGGTAAGAATTTTTTCTACTCATGGCTGCTCCTGCTCATTGTTGTGGTTGCGTGGGAAACACCAGAGAATGCTATCCTCCCGAACGTGGAACCTAGTGTATTTGAAGGGGCAAGCTACGCCAAAATGTGGGATTCTACATACCCAAAGCACGTGATGGAAAATAATATCTTGTGGGTCTTATTCAAAGGAGGTTTGGCTGCAGCAATCTAATCGCGTCCTCAGTTGTCCTCAGTTGCATATGAAAATTATAAGTTCATTGCAGATTTTCAGGTGTCTATGCACAATGTACAGATCTATCCGCACAAGGATAGGGTATGGTACAACCTGCCCTATATGGTTACCAAGGCTGAAATTGACCAGGTCATTGCGAATTGGCCAACAACATGGAAGACCGGGCCAAGCTCCACCAAGCATGTCACAGTGTTGACATTCGAAAAAGAAACGACCGATGCTCCTAAAGAGATAGACGTTGAAAAAGAAGCAGAGAAAGAAGTTGAGAAGGAAGATGAGACAAAGTTGGAAGTTGATCTCGATGGTGCAGATGGAAGGAATGGTGTTAGAGAGGAGTACCGCAGAGGCACCAAGCGAGGAGCTAAATCTCCCAAGGGTGTGCACAAGAAAATAAAAGGGTGTAAGGAAAGAGACATGGATGATGTCACCCTCACGGAGGATGATTTAGATAAAATTTCCTATGCGGTCACCTCTACCTTCAAAGACCAATGGACTATGCTGGAGGAGTAGTATAAATATGTGGTTGAAGAAATGCACGCCGGTTTGTAGGTACTTTAGCTCAAGAATAACATCATTCAAGCGAGAGTTGCTCAGGCATGGCCGGATCAAGCCAACGTGAGTACTAGCATGGTCATCGGCATAGAATATAGCTTGATCTTCCTTTTTCTGGGAGCTGTGGTCACCTTGGACCAGCTTGATTTGCGTGCACATGTGGAGACGTGCTTCGAGATCAGAATTGACTTTACCATGCTTCTCAACAGAAAGTTTCACGCAATCCAGAAAATTATCATGAACGAGCTACAATGTCGAGAGGCACACATGGACTAGTATCTCACAGAGGCAGAGCATATAGCTATGGCACAAACACAAGAATATTTGTAGGCTCAGACAGCTCAGCAAGCAGCGGTGGCCCAACACACAAAATTAGAGAGCCTCATGGATCACCTTTGTGGTGATCTTCCTAAGGTTGCCATCCCTGCATAGTGGCTAACTTGAAGGCCTCCCACTCATAATTCCAAGTGATCAAGGTATATTTTGAACAAAAGATTGCAGAGTTACAATCCAAGCTCCAGCTAGAGACTCTGCCTGAAGTACGAGCCCAGCGCGCTACCCTGGTAAAGGAAGCATCATCCAGCATTGCACCAATAGTTGGAAAGGGCACCAAACTCTTGGATAAGACCATGGGATTATGGAATTTAGTGCAAAAAAACCCCCTTTTTAGAAAAATCTCACATGATCTGTGTGCAAAGGAACAAACCTTTGATGAGCTCTAAGAGGCATTTCCAACACTTGTGTCTGCTCAGATAATGGCTCACTTACAGACAAGCGAGGTGTTGTGCGAAGAAATTAAAGATATGTGTCATAAGAAGCATATCCTCACCACTCATATGAAGTCATGGGATGATGAGGAAATGAAGTTATCACAGGACATAGATGTTGTCGTGAAGACCTTGGGCTATACACAGCGGAGCATTAGTCTAGCAGCAAAAGGACCTACATCACAGAAGTTGGTGGAAGATGTTTAGAGCGTTGTTGATCAGAGCGCGGGCATCCTTGCACCCTTTTTTGTCACCATTGAAGAGTTGAAGAACAAGATGAAGACCCCACCTCCTCTGTGACTCGAGACGAGTCACAAGATTATGTTGGGGGACTGTTGGAGTAGGGTCCCTTAGGACCACAATTTTGGGGCAAATATCAGTATTTTTGTTCGTTTTGATTCGTACGCACTCCGCAAAGAAGATTCAATGGGCTTTGGGGCAGGTCAAAGTCCCTTCATGAGTTGTAATTGGATTAGTGGGTAAAATAGGGGTCTCAAACCATAGTTTAAGTACCATAGTATGAGCGCAAGTGAAAGGCATAAATAGAAGTATAGATTGATTCATATAAGTAAGTTAATCAAATTTAAGTAGATGAATGACTGATGATAGAGATCTGAAGTTAAATTTGTAGTAGCGTTTGTGTCTGAAAGGCTCCTGCTGGCTATGTGCACAGAGATCTTAGTCTGGTTGTGTGCGGGCCCCACTGGTTGTGTGCATGGATAAATTTGATGAATTGTAAGGGCTTCTATAAATTGTACGGGTTTCTGTGAAAGATGATTAATAAAGATATGTTTTGGCAATTTTGTGTACCGAATGCATCTATGATTCACTTCTGTGTATGAATTCAGTTTTATGTGTATGATTTCTATTATCTGTAATTGGATTGGTTTTACGTACCTGTTTATATTACTGACACGTAAGATAATTGCATAGATCTGTTACTTTAAAGGTTGAATATTAGATTGTTAGAACAGTTAAAGGGATTTCAAATCTACTGACTCTGTGTGTGCATAGGGTTAACCTTTGTTGGTTGACCTAGGGTTTCTGGTGCGCGAGAAAGTCTATTTACTAATATAAATCTAAGGATGCCCACTTCATTTAATTCTCTCTCAGGGTGGGGAAACCTAGTTCCGGAGCCCCACCATATTGCTTCGGGTGAGACTTTGGCATGTGCAAGTAGGTCAATGTCAAAAGGGCCAATAGTAAGAGGGTTTTTTTGGTTATGTGCTAACTTTGAACCTGGGTCAAGACCCCTCAAGCCAACATTGACCATAGGCTACTATGATTCACCAAGGTTGACCATAGGCTACTATGATAGACCAAGGTTTACCATAGACTATTATGATTGACCAAGGTTGAACATAGCCTATTGTGGTTAACCATAGACTACTATGGTTGAATATGGCTAACTAAGGTTGTGTATTGTCGAGCATGAGTGACAATGATTAACTATGTTGGCAATGTTTGACCATGTATGGCCATGGTTGAGTTTGTTTTATGTCATAACATGTTTTCTTATTAACATTAATTAATAATATTAATAAGAAATTATATTCGGCTGAAGTTGAATATCGTTGACTATCAAACAACCCCATTAGTAAACCAATCTATTTTAAACCATATTAATATTTATGTTAGTAAACATTTTTAAACATTGACTATGGTTTGCATCAGGGAAATTTTAGGGGCTAATATTTGCAGGTGGGCTAATTTCCTATTTTTTTTCCAAAAAAAAGATTCGCCAATTTCCATTTTTCCTAAAAATGATTCGCCCAAAATTCATATCCTAAAATTATTTAACCTTAAAAATCGCCAAAATTTTATAGAGACTATATTAAATCATTAGAAATTTGAATATTTTTACAAACATATCGCTAAACATTTTATAGTTTGCACATTAGGGACTAGTAAGATTCACCAAGGTTTCTAAACTTTAAGATAAATTTCCATCCTTAAAATTTTCCCTAGTTTGCATGGTTTAAGTATGGGTGAACATGGTTGACTAATTTGACCATGGTTGACCATAGTTTTCTATGATAGAATATGGCTATCTATATTGATAATGAAAAGCTAAAGTTGACCATGTTTTACCATGGTGAACTATGTTGACCTTGTTAGACCAAATTAATCATTGTTGGCAACGTTGAGCATGGGTTGACCGTGACTTTTAAAGGTTGATTATGGTGGCTATAGTTGACCAAGAATGACCATGATTGACCATGGTTGACCTTGATTTCCCATGGTTGAACATGATTGGCCATGGTGTATAACATATTTGGCCATGGTTGTCCATAGTTTTCTATGATAGATTATGGTTGCACATTTTGGCAATGGTAGACCATATTCAATTATAGACATCCATTTAGCATGTTTAGCCATTCCAACCTTGGTTGACCTAAGTTGGCCATTAGGAATGGATAGATCAAGAGGTTTTCTATGTTGAGAGGGATTACTATGGTTGACCGAGGTTTACCATAGCCTACTATGGTTGACCAAGAACAACCATGGTTAAATATGGCTACCTAATGTCGTGTATTGTCGAGCATGGGTGACAATCAGCAACAATGATTATCTATATTGGAAATGTTTAGCCATGTATGACCATGGTTGAGTTTATTTTACCATGTTTGATTAGAATGATTACAATGGTTGACCAAGGATGACCATTGGCTACATTGATTGACCAAGGTTGACCATAGACTACTATGGTTGACTAAGTTTGACCATAGGCTACTATTGTTGAATATGGCTAACTAAGGTCATGTATAGTCGAGTATGAGTGACAATGATTATCTATGATGGCAATGTCTGACCATGTAGGGGCATGGTTGAGCTTGTTTTACCATGTTTGATTATAACCATTACAATGTAAATCTTAATAATATTATTTATCACTAATAAACTTAATACTACTTATATTAATAGTGTTAATTTTAGTATCAATAGTACTATCATTCATAATATTACTCATCATATTTTTAGAGTAAATATAATTTTAAAAAACAATTTTTTATTAATAAATATATTATTTATCATTATAAAATAAACAGTATTAATATCATTTATCAATATTAATATTAATAGTATTATATTAACAATGCTAATGTAATTAACCATATTAATATTATTAATATTAATGTTATCATTTAAATGTTATTAATCATTTTAATAAACCTTAATAATTTTTAAAACTTATTATTCTTAATACCATTATGAACATTAATTTTAAACAAACATCATTAATATTGTATTAACATTATTTTTAATAATATTGTTATTATTATTAATAATATTGTTATTATTATTAACAATATTATTAATAATATTGTTTTTTAATAATAATTAAAATGCATTTGTCATTATTAACATTGTTTTTAATATTAATCATAAGCATCATTGTTTTAAATACTAATTATTAATATGATTTTTAGTGCATATGAAAATGTAAATGTTCTTAATGTTATTGTTATTATTGTAGGGTTTATAATATTGGGTTTCTAAATTATAAAACCTAATATTATAAAAATATGAAAATTTAAATTTACAAAAACTTAATATTATAAAACCTAAATATATAAAATCTTAAAATGACCTAAAATTATAAAATCTAAAAAAATAAAACATAGTTGGTTAATATATCATTTTATCCTAATACACTAATTATATTAATTTATATTAATTCTATCAATTATATTAATATTAAAATTATCAATATTAATCAATATTAATATTAATAAATAAATAATGAATATTAAGAAAATTAATACCATTATTAACATAATTAACATTAACATCAATTTTTTTTTGGGTAAATTAGAATAATTATATTAAGAAAACATATGGTACAGGGCGAGGATTACAATCAAGCGAAGCATGAAGATGGGGATCCGGAAATAATAAAATATCAACCTCAGTCCCAAAAGTGAACTGTAAATAAGCAAAAAGGATCTAAAAGAGAAACAGGAGAACATGAGGAAATGATCACTAGAGTCTACCCTGAGTGGGTTGAGTCCTTCATACGACTTCTTTTCCCTTTTTTCTTGTTAACTTTGACCCATCCTTCATGGGATGGATGGGCCAACACCACCACTTGAAGACTGTTGTTGACTGTAGGACTAGTCCCCTTATCCGAATCGGATGAGGATGTTTCATGAGTGTGTTTCTGTGTGTTCGTTGAATCAGTAGGTGCCTCAGGGCCTGCCGAAGGTGAATCCTTTGGTTTTTTTGTATCCTCCACTTCTTCTTTGGACTCCTCCTCATCTGAGCTAGAGGACTCAATGTCATCCCTAGGATGCGGATTGCATGGCTTCTGCTTTTAGATTTATATTTGCATATGCCTTTCTTCTTTTGGGAAAGGAAGATGGTGCATGTGTTCTGAAGGCGCCCAATTTAATGGCGGTGTCGACATTGAAAGGCAGTGTTCTCATATTCCAGGGTTTGAGTCCACAAGAGATCACCAACTTTGAGGTTGATGAGATCAGGCAGACCTTTACTGATATCTATTTCAACGCACATTCTGCCATAGGTGTATATGCCCTTCTCCCCCATAGAGGGATCTATTTCCAGGAATCGACCTAGGGTGTTTCCTATGCCCTGAAAAACAGAGTAGTGCCATAAGTGCACTGGAAGGTTTGGAAGCCTCACCCATACAAGGAGTTTAGTGATGATTGTCATAGAGGGATCGATTTTTGGAAACCAAGGGGTGAGGAATAGCCCTGATTTTCCCCAAAACCATGGACCCCCAGTTAGGGCCTTTTGGTAGTCTTCTTCAAAGGCGAATACCACTATGAAGAAACCCTTTGAGAAAAATAGAACCTTGCAGTTGTTATTAAATGTTGAGTGAATCCATTGGTAGAGATCTGTTATACGGGGCCACAGACTATTGAAGCGGCATATAATAGTTGATTCTAAAAATTGTTGAAGATGATCTTCAATAGTGGGGTGGGAAATTTCTATAGAGGGGGTTTCCTCTAGTTTGTCAACTAAAAAAGGCTTGGGAGCCTCAAAGGGTTGCACAAATTTCTTGGAGGGCTAAGCATGGACTTCATCCTTGTAGGATAAATTTGGGGTAGAAGATGGTTGCCTGCCTACACCCCCTTGTAGCCTGTTGGTTAAAACCACAGTGGAATCTCTTTTTATGTCATAAAATGAGAGTGAAATATGGGCTTTGAGTTGTTTACCTTTATGAAGAAGTCGTTGAAAGGATGGAGGAATTCTCAACCTGAGTTCAATGGCATGCAAGAGATGTAGCACCAGATCTGTTGAGTGAACCCAAAGAAGCTGGGTTTTGTCGAATCCGAGAGAGATTTGGATCTAGAAAGAAGGGAAAGGAGGATCTAGGGTTTCTCATTTGCCTGAACGCGTCTGAGAGGCCAGAGAGATGGGCTCTGTTACTCCATAGCTGCAAAGGGAAACCTTGTTGCTGATATCCAATCCCCTGGAGAAGTGGTCGTCCTGGCACAAGAGCAAAGGTTCTGCATGGAGGATCGAAGACCCAGAGCACTTTGGGCTTCTCTTGCTGGTTAACAATGGTTGAAGTGTCTTCATAGCTGTAGAGGCTACGCATGTCTGGATCCATCCTTCAAAGGCTGTGCATGCCCATGGGGGATGGAGGGAGGTTGCCTTGTTGGCTGCGTTGTGAGCTATGTAGGGAAAGGCCCCTGAGCCACGTTTCTGAGTGCATGGAGTTCTTTTACCATGACGCATGCGATCGGGATGATTATTCTTTGAAGGCCATCTTGATTTCAGACCTCGCAGAGCCTACAGACCTAATTGGAGAAAAGTGGTGGTGGCAGAGGGAGGAGAAACATTGCCTGAGGTGCATTTGACTAGGTTGAATCTTGCGTTTTTTCCCATACCAGTCTCATGGCTGCGGTAAAATCCTATTCTGCAGCCAGGTGAGAGAGAAGATTTGGACACACCTGGTAGCAAGCCTCCGTGATCCAAATGGCCAAGCAGGGATGTGTCGGTGGCCGCCGTGAGGAAGAACAAGCGCGCTTGAACCCTAGCCAATTTTTCCAACAATAAAATTAACATCAAAATTAATTAGTATTAATATTATTAATTATTTATTAATATTAATCAAATTAATATTATTAATTAATAACATTAACATTATTTTAATTATAATTATTAACATTATTGTCATTACTAACAATATTATTAATGTTATTATTTTAATATAAAATTAAAAAAGTTATTAAACTAATTCCTTAAAAAAAAACTAATATTATTGTAAATCTAAAACTTATTATTAATATTATAAAAGCTATAATAAATCATTATATTATTATAAACTAAATAAAACATAATACTATTTTTACTACATTAATTAAAACTTATTAATAAAAACAATATATCAAACCTAATAACAAACTTAAATATAAATTTAATAATAAAACTTATATTATTATATAAAAGCTTAATAATAATAATAAAAACAAACTACATATCAAAACATTAAAATTTTAAAATCCTTATAAAATTTGGTATAATCAAAATAATAATGCTATACAATACACATTTTACTAAATAATAAACATTTATATCTTACCATAATTTATAATTAAAACCATCATATATATATATATATATTATTTTCAACTTTTTTACAAAATAATAAATCATTATATTTTTTACCATAACTTATAATTAAAACCATCAATATATTATATGTATTATTATTATTTTCATTTTTATTTGTTGCCTTCTTAATTTGAAAATCCACCCCATTGTTGCTTACTGTCTATCATCTAAAAATTGAAATTTAAATCATGGAATTTCATTTAATATATATAATATGTTTAATATAAACAAAACATCCCTTAGTTTAAGGGTCAACCTCCATAACATGTTTTAGTGGCCATGCTAATATTTAAATGGTAAGAGACATATAACCAAGTTTTAATGTATTTTTAATTTCAGTGTTTAATATAAATAAAACTTCTCAAATTTTTTTACATTAAAAGGATGTGCTATTATAATTACATTAAAATTAACTCTAAACTTTAAACCTAAATCAGGGAAGAATTTCAATGGCCAACCTTTGTAACAAGTTTTAGTGGGCACTTCAGTCTTGCAAAATTTCAATGGCCAACCTTCGCAACAAGTTTTAGTGGGCACTCCTATATTTGAATTGCATGAGGAGGTTCACAGAGTGGAGGAAAACACTCATGCAGAGCCATCCATCAAAAATGGCAGAAGGCGCACCACGAAAGTTGATAGATTGAGACTTGATGTTGCAGAGAATATAGGATCCCATACTTCACAACACAAACAAAGGCAGTCTCTTGAGTGATTTACTGGATACATGGCTCTTATGAGAAAATGTATTGTCACTGAACCATCTTCCTTTCAGGAAGCAGTGCAACAACCAACTTTGTTTGATGCAATGGTGGAGGAGTATGACTCCATTGTCAATAACAATGGATAAGAGATAGTCACAAGACCGGTCTACAAATCAGTGGTTGGATCAAGATGGATCTACAAGGTAAAGCAAGTTGATAATGGGAGTGTGGAGAAATACAAGGCCATATTTGTGGCTCAAGGATTCTAACATATTGAGGGGATATATTATGATGAGACTTTTTCACCTGTTGTAAGGTACTCTTCCATAAGATTCGTTCTTGCACTCTTAGCACAGATGGGTTGATGCATTCATTAGATGGATGTGAAAACTTCGTTTCTCAATGGGATCATTGAGGAAGAGGTGTATATAGAGCAGCATGAAGGTTTTGAGATCTTCAATAGTGAGTCACATGGGTACATACTCAAAAGAGCACCGTATGGGCTAAAGAAAGCACCTTGTGCTTGGTACACTAGGATAGAAATCTATTTCACCATACTGCGCTTCACCAAAAGTGAATCAGATGCAAACCTGCACCAGATTGTGGTTGAGGGTAAGATATTGACCATTTTTCTTTATGTTTATGATCTAATTTTGACTAGTGATGAGCAGTTGATACACTCATGCAAGGAGGATCTTGCAAGGGAGTTCAAAATGAAGGACATGTGACTCCATTATTTCCTTGGTTTGGAAATATGGCAGTGGGATGGTGAAAATTTTTGTGTCTCAAGGCAAGTATGCAAAGGAGATACCAGGTAAGTTTAACATGGATAGCTGGAAACCCATGGATACTTCTCTTCCATGAATTTGGAGGAAAGAGGATGTTACTTCTGAAGAGGCAATGGATGCTACTGTCTACTGACAGTTAGTGTGCTTGCTAATGTATCTAGTGAACATGAGACTGGAAATTTGCTACGCAGTTAACCAGATGATTCAAGCTATGATTAAGCCTTGCAAGCTCTTTTGGAAGGCCAGGAAGCATGTCCTGAGATACCTAAGGAGCACATCAGAGTATGGTCTATGGTAAAAACAGACAGATGGAGTGAAGATGCGTGGCTTCACGGATGCAGATTGGGCTGGAAGTCCATCGGAAAAAAAGAGCACATCAGGGGGGATATTTAGCATTGGATTAACAGCAGTTTCGTGGTATAGCAGGAAACAACTATCCGTGGAAATCAGTTCAGCAGAATAAGAATACATGGAAGCAAGTAAATTTTCATGTGAGGCTATCTGGATGAGAAAGATCTTGGTTGGTTTGTTTAGTTCTCAGATGGATCCGATAGTGATTCATTGTGATAATCAAAGTTACAATAAAGTCTCGATTAATATTGTGTTTCATGATAGGTCCAAGAAAATAGATAACTGGTACCATCATCTCAGCGTTTGTGTGCATAGAAGGATCATGTTTCTTCAATACATTCCCACGAAAAACTAGGATGTGAATATTCTAACGAAGGCACTCTCCAGGAGAAAATTCGAATACCATAGAGACAAGATCGAGGTGAAGTATAATCGCTTTCTTGTTGAGAGATATTATCAATGTGGACTTGAATGAGTTAACTGAAAGTGATAAATTCAGTTAGCTAGTGGATTTTGAGTTAGAGGTAGTTGGTGAGGCATATAGAGCAATTCTAGTTGTAACAAAGTTCGAAGTGTAGTGGTGCATGAGTTGGTGCATGTTGTAAATAGTTTAACTCAATTGAGTGAGTTAAACTCAATTATGCTAGTTGTACCTGAAGATACATTAGTGAGAGATCTATTGAATTAAATTTAATTAATTCACAACCAGTGATCTCACATGCAACTGAGGATTTACTACTATTAGTTGCATGCATGTGAGATCCAGTGGAGACCCAGTTGAGTTCTAGGTTAAAGGGAAGTTGACTATCAGTTATAGGATTATTGGCTTGCACACTTTAAACCAAACACCCATTGGAGTACCCATGATACTTACGTAGTCAAGGCACGAAATAATTCTTATCTTTTATGGATCTTTACCATCAGGGATTCTGCAAGCAAGGCAGGATGTCTGGAGGCTGAGAATTGGCTATGTGTTGGTCAGTTTTGCATATGACAGTGTGAGACAATTAGTTGAGTACTG